>APFE030028287.1:16791-34034 GCA_000404065.3 Pinus taeda | reverse complement strand
CAATCTTAAGCAAAAATTTAAAAGAATCTACACACCTTTTTTCACTTTGTAGGAGCTCGATATTGCCTCTAATGTATCTCTGTACATTCAAATCATCGAGTTCTAAAATTGTGAATTGTAGTATCCCTCTGTGTCCTCTTTCCAATGCCACCAGTCTGATCCAAATTGGATTCTCCAAGGAAGCGTTATGCAAAATCTCCCACAGTGACCTGATTATAGACTAGTTCAGTAGAGTGAACTTTTACGACGTGCCACGAGTCACTGTTTCGACCTTTGGCTCTGCAAAATATATACAAGAAACTACAGTCCGTCCTCTTTCTATACCTGCTTACGAAATTTCAATCCGATGCTCAAAGAGAAATTTATGATGATTTTCCCCAGGTCACCTATTTGGAATGTAATTCAGGAGTCTGAAAAAAGACCAAGTTCCTCAAATCATATCTCCGCGAATATAGCACAAACAACTCTAAAATTTGGATCCGAGCTTCAGCATGATGTCTTCTCAAATGGGGTTCTTTTTAGCTTCTGAAACGTCGCAGGAAAAAAGTTACAGTGAAAATGCCACGATGACCTGTTTGGAGCAGCGAAACCCTAGAATCCAAAGCTCTGATACCAAATGTTATGAAACCAGCTCAAGAAAAGATATAAAAGATAGATCAACGCTTTATAATTCAGCCTCTTCGAGGGGGCAACCTCCTTTACATTACATAAATGAACAATTCTTGGATGATTCAAATGACAAACCTCCTTTCTATATATAGGAGTCTAAGGAGTCACAATATTCCCCAGCTAACCTAACAATAATAATATAAAGCCACAAAAATAACAATAGAGGGATTCTATGGGGCACAATAATAACAATATGGGGACAATAGGGGCACCACAATATTAATAAGGGATGCAACTACAATAGTAATGGGGTAATCACTAGTATTATAGGGACTCAACAGATTTGTTTTCACTTCTTTCAAAGTTGTCCAAATGTTAGTCCATGTCACCACCCAAATGAGTGTACTATCATTCAAAGAGTTGTCATCATCATTTCAGAATCCAATGGGTCATTTTACACCTTCTTCGTGCATCAGTTGTACTTGGGTAAGGCTCATTTCCCTCTCCTAGGGTTTTGAAGGTAATTTATCTTGGATGGTCCAATCATCAACAAAACTTGTATCCTGATGTTCATACACCTTCCCCTATCCTTAATGTACCTTCTTAAGTACTTCCCATCACTGATATCCTTCAAATTCATCATTTTCCCCCAAACCCTAGCTTCTTGCTACAATTTGACAATTTTCTAGGCTAGGCCTGTGTTTTTCCCTTTTGGACCTCTTCCCCTCACTCAATATTTGAAATTCCACTTTCCCTTACTTCCTAACATCCCTCCTTACTTTCCAAAATTTTCCCAAGAATTTAGAATCCCCTTATCCCCTTCATTTCACTTCATTTCGACAAATCCCCTGTTCCACACATCGAGATAGGGTTTACTCAAATGATGTTTCTGAGAAAGAAAAAATTAATTTTGAAAAAGTGAGAGAGGCTTTTATCCATAATAGTCCAAGGAAGAAACACCTTCTTCACGTTTTACACAGGCATCACGGTTTTAGAGAAATGTCAAAAATATAGTTGCCTCAGGAGAGTTGCCGCACCTCTAGAGTGACCTTAGGAAAATTATGATTTCTCCTAGCTTGGTTGGCCAAATGACTTTCTTGATGAGTGAAATGATAACTAGACACAAATACCTTTCGAATGATCTATCATGAGCTCAATTTGGAGTTGAGGAGTACTTTCCAAAGTTGACTGCAACAACACTCTGCATTTAGGCAACTTCATTTTTCACATTTTGACCAGTCTTGGGAGATTTGACTCTTGATAGATCAAATGAACTCCAAATTGAAAAATTCAAGTTGTTTTGGAAATTAGACTAAATAGGATTTCCAATGAGCTATCATGTACCCAATTTTGACACTGGTAAAGCCTCCAAAACACGGTCTAAAGGCAGCGCTGCGCATAGAAATTTTCAACACAGGAAATTGCACTGGTGCTGCACTTTTGTTGGGGATACTTTCTTGCAAAAAAGTTTATATTTTTGGAATCAGCATGGAAAAATATGGAAGCTCAAAAATGGCTGAGAACTTTGGGCAAGTTATATGTCTCCAAAAGGGCAAAAAGCACCCAAAAAGTGCCCTCTTTGCCACTTTTTTTCCACATAGGAAGTAGTCTTGGGAGAATCCATTTTTGGAGGGGCAAATGAACTCTAAATTTAGAAATTCAAGTTGTTACAGAAAGTAGACTCATCAAGATTTCCAAAAAGCTATCCTGCATCTGATTTGGACTCCGTAAATCCTTCCACAATTGGTGTATAAAAAGTGTTGTGCATAGGATCAATGGCGCTACACATAGGATGAATTTTGCCAGTTTTGCCTGATTTTCCAAATTTCGCCTAGTTTTCTCTACAGCTGAATTTTTCTTGCTCTCTTCATAAAATTAGCATGGTAATGATGTAACTTGATGTAATTATGGATGTAAAACACTTAATAGGGTAGATACATCAATTCAAAGGTGGTTTTGAACTAAATGAATTGATTTCCTTGGTTCTGGAGGCACACTGTTCCACTGCCTATATTCCTGTTCTTAGTTTAGATATGGTTGAAACCACCCATCTTCTCATGGATTCAACCCTGATAGCTAGCTTGAGTAGTTTCCTTGCCTATATCATGTACTTTTTGATTCATTTGTAAGGGTTGGACTTTGGCAGAAGTGTTGGACTCACTGAACATTTTGTATCAACAGTTGGCAAGGAATAAAACTAGGTTTCACAGCTATTTTTGTGGGATTCTTGTGACAGTGAGTTTATGTATTGTTTCTTCTTTGTAATGAGTTTTATCTGATGTTTTATATGTATCCACATCTCTCTCTTTATTCTAAACTAAATGATTCAAGGTGAATAGATAAAATACACTCATTTGCAGTTCTTTGTCTTGGGAATGCTTTTGGTTTTCAATGTTTTCACTGTTTGAAGAGGATTCATAGTTTCTTATGCCCTACTCATCTCCTCAGCTGTCTACTCTACTATCTCAATCCATTTCTAGTACATAAGCTCTTGTCTACCCTGCCCCACAGGACATGACTGTATCCCTGAGTTGATTTCCCAGATCTAATCTACCTTCTCCAATTGATCCAACAACCAACCATCAAAATTAAACAAAATCCTTTAAACTAATATACTAAACCTAAAATCATCATTCATTTCAATCATCTCACGCCCTAGTTGTCAATATTCTAATTGAGATTGACAAGGAGAGAGCCCTCTCTCGACTTGGTAGGGCTAGCTACCAGGTTAAGCGTGGTTTGATGTTACCTTAGACCTGCCTTATTTCAGCTTGAGGTAGATTTAGACACTTACAAAAAGATCTACATTCTGCTCCTTTGTGGGAATGTACTGCAACATCATGATTCTCCACTGCACACAATGTCTCAAGTGATGGTATATGATATCAGTGTCCTTGGACTTGTCATGAAATATTGGATTTTCAAAGAGTTTGATACAACTCTGATTATCACAATAAATCATAGTAGGATCAATCTCCTCATTGAAGAGACCAATAAGAATTTTCTTTATCAAAATGGCCTCGCAAGTTGCTTGACTAGACACCATATACTCGACCTCTGATGAGCTGAGTGCTACATATCGTTGTTTCCTAATATACTAGGAAATAACTGCTGACCCAACGCCAAAGATAGCTCCCAAAGTGCTCTTCCTATCTTATGGACTCTTTGCCCAATATGCATAGTGAAGCTTTGGATCTTCACACTGTTAGGCCCCTATAATACTAGTGTATTCCCTTACTAGTATTTTCATTGTAGCCCCTTATTGTTATTGTTGTGCCCATGTTGTCCCCATATTGTTATTATTGTGCCCCATAGAAGCCCACTATTGTTATTGTTGTGCCCTTACATTATTATTGTTATGTCGGATCTGATTATATTGTGACCCCTTAGAATCCTATATACAGAAAGGAGGTATTTTCATTTGTATCTTCCAATAATTGTTCATTTTTGTAATGTAAAGGAGGTTCCCCCCTTAAGGAGGCTGATTTTGAAGTTGTTGATCTATCTTTTCTTCTATTTTGTGAGCTGATTTCATAACACACACCAACGGTCCTCCTATACCATAACCCAAAATATGTGGTGCCAGTAAGGTATATAAGCACATGTTTTATTTCTTTCTAGTGAATCTTGGTAGGCTTCACCATAAATTGATTAAGTTGCTTAACTGCAAAATATATGTCGGACCTTGTGTTCACCAGATACATCAAATACCCCACCAACTGTCTGTAGATGGTGGCATCTACTACCTCTCCTATAGAAGCATTCTCCTTCCTCCAGTATTTCAGAGGTATACTTCACCTGATCCACAAACAACTCTCCATCTCCCCACCACACCTCCAAACTAAGGAAGTAGTGCATCAAGCCCATGTCATTCATCTCAAACTCTCTTTCAAGGTCCTCCTTGAAACATTGCATCAAATTCTCATCCCCCATCAGTGTCAAGTCATCTACATACATGACGAAGATAATAAATTTGGAATCTACCATAATGTAGTAGAGATTGAAATATGCTTCACTCTTAGTGAATCAAATTCGACGGAGATAAGAGTCTATGAGAGTGTATGAAGCACAAGGTGCTTGCTTGAGACCATAAAGGGATATCTTGAGTCTACACACATGTGTCTTCCTATCAAATGTCTCAAACCCTTCAAGATGATCTATGTAAATCTCTTCATGAACCACTCCATTCACAAAGGTAGTCTTCACATCCATTTGGTGGATCTTCCACCCCAACTACACAACTAATTCTAGAATGGTTACGATGGAGGAGTATCTTTCTACTGGGGAAAATGTCTCATCATAATCAACTCCCTCTACCTGTGAAAACCTTTTAGCCACAAATATGGCCTTGTACTTCTCAATACTACTATCAGCTGCATGTTTCATTTTGTATAACCATCTAGACCCAACCACTGACTTGTTCACTGGTCTTGGCACCACCTCCCATACATGGTTCTTCATGATGGAGTCATACTCCTTTGCCATGGAATTTACCCACACTAATTGGGAAACTTCCTACTCAAATGAAGAAGGCTCATGATCAATGAGTTTTGTCATGAGTTCCATATAACCAATATATATTTGTAATGGTCTTCTCTACCTTCACAAGTATGTAGGAGCTCCCACATGTTCCCATGCATCCTGCACCAACTTGTTAGCCTCTCTGGTTCTCTTCCTCCCCTCTCTGAAACATTTTGGTTGAGTGGGTTCCTCCACTTGGAAAACTCTTTTCTCCTCCACATGTGGTTTCTCCACAACATCTAGAGGTTCTAACTAAGGCTTCTCCTTGCAAATAGATGCTCCTCCTCTAGTGGAATACTCATCTCTCACTCCAGATATATTTTCATAGCCTTCTACTCATCAAATTTGACATCTCTCCTCATCATTATCATCTTGAGTGAGGGAAAATACACCCGATAGTTATGAGTTGTCTCTGTGTATCATACAAATATCCCCATCTCAGTTGTAGGCTCCAAACTTTTCCTACTATCCTTGGAGACATGACAATATATTTTAGCTCCAAAAATTCAAAAATGGGAGACATCTGAATTCCTCCTAGAGAAAGCCTCTTCAGGTGTGATCATGCCAAGTATTTTGTGAGGGTTCCAGTTTTGAAAATAAATTATGTGTATTAAAAGCTTGTACCCACAAGGATAATGAAAATCCTTGGTCATGCAATGTTACTCTTGTAGCCCTTACAATGCTTCTATTTTTCCTCTCTATCAGCCCATTTTGTTGTGGGTTGTGGGGTGCAATCAATTCTCTTCTAGTACCTCCCTTCGCACAAATTTATTTGAAGGCATTAGACACAAACTCTCCTCCATTATCACTTCTAAAGGATTTAATTTTTTGTCCAGACTCATTTTCAACTAATGCTTTGTATTCAACAAATTTTGCAAACACTTCATATTTCTTCTTCATAAAATAGATACAACACTTGTGGGAAAAGTCACCTGTGAAAATTACATAATACTTGTGATTTGCAACTGAGACTATAGAAAATGGTCCACACACATCTGAGTGGACTCACTCTAAGATGGCTCCAACTCTTCTATATCGGCCCTGGAAGGAGGATTTCACATATTTTTCAAGGGTTCATCCCTTGCAAATGTCATGTTGGTCAAGGGTGCATTTTGGAAGTCTTGTGGTGATCTCCTACGTTATTTTCAAATATCCATGGTGTAAGTGACCCATGCACCTATGTCAAAGTTCTCCAACATCTAAACTCTGAATATGTTCTACTTTGCTGCTCAATGCAGCACATGAACCCACCTCCAACTTGTAGATATTTTTCACTCTAACACCAATTTGTTTTACTTTTCTAGTAGAAACATTCTTCATAAAAGGTTTCCTTTTATTGAACACCACATCATATCCTTTGTCCTCCAATACAACTATTGAAATCATTTTTTTCTTCATCCCAGGCACATACATTACATTTTGTAGGTGAACATGGGAACATGAGTCCCTATTAAAGGTGGTAGTACCAATCCCTTTGTTATTATACCTTCCATCATCTCCAAGTTCTATCTGTAGTTGTAGGTCCTTCTCCTCTAGGTTGTTGAAGAACTTCTTGCTTCTTGTCATATGAAATGAGGCTCCAGAGTCCAGGTACCATACACTGCATCATCCAGTAATTTCCATGCATGCAATGAGGGTGAAATACAATTTGAATTGTGATGTGAGAGCATCACCTCCTAATCCTCATGTAGGATTCTTCCCGTATTTCTTGTGTAGACACTTGGTTTCATAGTGTCCATATTCATGGCAGTGAAAACATTTAATTTTTCTAAGGTCCTTCTTACCCTGGTTCTAATTGTATTTTAACTTTCCTTGGGCCTTCTTTCCCTTGGCTTTCCTTCCCTTGCCTACAAAGGAAAATTTTTCTTCCTCCTTAGCTCTAGATGTGACACCATCTCTAGTGTTTCTTCTGATCTCCTCCTGCACCAAATTAGACGAAAGTATCTCCCAATCTGGTAGCTTCTCTCTTCCATTCACTGAATCTTGATAGTTTTGCAAGAATTTTGAAAGGAAAACAACTGTTAAGATCACAAGTTCAGATGATGACACATTTTCTCCTACTCCTACAAGTTCATCTCAAACCTAAGTGAATATGGATAGGTATTGAGGAATGGTTTCATTTTTCTGCATTCGAATTCTCTTAATTTTATCTCTCAATGCCAATTTCCTAGCATCACTGTAGCTTTGGAATAGATCTGTGAGATTTTTCCACATTGCAAAAGGAATGTCCTTTCCATGCAATTTCAAAACCACATGATCTCTTACACCCTCCAGAATAATCCTCTTGGATTTTGCTGTGTCTTTCTTCCACTGACAATGTGCTTGTGCATCTTATATTGTTGGTTTTAGAATATCAGTTTGTGCGTATTCCCGTAAACCATTGTCATCCTTGACATATTCCATCCTGTCTTTCCAAGAACACAAATTCAAGGTTTCCTCCAATGCATACTCAAGCCTCAATCCATTAAAATACATTTTTTTTTACTAAAGAGACTTTGCACCAAAAACTATGCAAATCAAGATTTCTCTAAGAGAAGATCTAGAACTAGGTTTCTATGTAGTCTTTTGTAGCTCTGATACAATGTATAAATGACAAGAAATTTGCTACTGTTAATGAATTCAAACTAAAAAATAAAGAGACACAAATTTCTTCCACTATTCTGCGGAAAGGAAAACACATGATAGAAACACATGCAACCATCAAAACAGTGGGAATGCATCAATATCTCCTCGTTGTCATATCTTTTAGGTGATTCTACCTTAGTTTCTTTATTTGTACCTAGAAAGGTGTGAAAAGGTACCTTGATGCTCATTAACATAACTAGTGTGTCATTTCGCATTGGTTAACGACATATATCAATGGTCAATAATCTAATCTCTTTCCATGCTCGAATTCAATGCATCCATTCACATGGAAAGAGTAGTACCATAGGTTAAATATTGATGAATATTTTGTGAAGAACCCAACAAGAGTTGTAGTCTTCCAGTTTTGAAAATAAGAATGGAGAATCGTTTTTTGGACTACCAGGGTAGTAACAAACTTAGCCTTCATCCTCTCAAAATATTTAACAACCACGTTTAGGTTTTGTTACTCCATCAGTTACAAGTGTTGTTACTCTATCATTTCCAGGTTTTTTTACTCTGTCATTTCCAAGTGCTATTACTCCTTAAGTGTCATTACTTGATCATTTTTATGTGTTATTACTCTATCATTTCCAGGTGTTGTGACTCTCAAAGGTTTTTGTCACTCATTTTGATACTCAATGCTAGCCCACATAGTCATTTTTGGCAATGATGACTTGTCTCTTCCCTGATAATGATGCACCAATAAGTTTCCTGTAACCATCATGCAGTTTGGTAACTATTGTTATAATACGAATAATAGTGTGTATGTTTTGATTTGATTTTCACATTCAAGATTCATCAACATTCTTCATCATTTTGGTCTCAAGTTCAACAGAAAAATCAGCTTCAGAAATTCGTTGGTCAACGACCTTTCAACACAACAATTGAAATACATCAATGCCCTTTTTTGGATTATCTCAATAGCATATAAGTCTTAGGTTTAGTTTCCCTTCATTAGCATGCCTAGAAACATCAAAATATTGATGTAAAAATCAGCTTGAAACTTTTTTATTTGTTGAAAATTAAGGGAATAATGGTAAGATACTACCATATGCTTAACATTCCATTTTTTTACATCTTTTTCGAGTCTTTCAAATATGTTTCAACCCTCATCTCCTACCATTCCCTTAACCCATTGGTTTGCTTCACTCAACAATCCATTTGTATGCATCACTTAGCAAGCAAGATTCAACTCTTTCTCTTAGCATTTTCACATATATTTGTAGCCTTTATATTCAATTCCCAACAATTAAAATAGCACTCCATTCTCTTCCCTATATCATACCATACCATCTATAATAAGAAATCATCACTAGCATACACCATTATGATCCTTGTTTCCCCCATTAATATTAATCTCAACTTCAATAAGCATAATTTATTTAGTTCTTTTACCATATGCCTTTAGGAGATGGTCATGTGACTACACCAACAACATCACCTTAGTTCTCTCTCTCTCTCTGTAAAAGCTTATCTTTCAGAAAATGATAGTTGTTTGAAATAGAGGTTGGTGGTGGATAAGTTTGACTTATAACAACTTTCTATTTATTAATTTCAAAATTCATAACTGATGGTAGAATCAAAAGATGAATTTATTTGACATTGAGGAAGATCTAGAGTATTTCTAATAATGATCTTAGCATAGGTGGGGAAGGGGGTACAATTTTCAAAAGAAAAAGCATATTCACCCATGAGTATTAGTACTAGAGAGTATTGGAGATTTGTTTGGTTTTCCAATTCTTCTTAATGGTCTATTCATGACAAATTTTAAGTGACTAAGTCCTCTTGGGAAGCCTCGGTTAGAAACTTACATAAAATTATAAAGTGTGATGGTTCATGTGTTGCATCTTTGTGAACCTTATGGAAGAATTTAATTCATGGCTTACATTTTTTCTTTCTTCTGATGCATGAAATTGTTCCAAAATAAAGGTTTCTACAAAATGGGTTTCTTGAATCAATATTAAATCCTCCAAACATGTCATCCATTTTTCAAAATTATCTTGAGGTTTCCCACATGGAGAAAAATTATCACAAGAAGATATTCTAATCATAAATCAATTGAATCTTGTAGGTAGTGTTGTGAGAAGCCTCTCATATGTGGAGTCTTCCATGAGGCATGTGTGATCTTTGCAAGGTTTTGATGAAAGCTTCAATCTTTTATGGAAAATAAAGAGATGATATTTTATGGTGATATGGGGAAAGATTGTGAAAATTATGGACTGGCATATAAAAACCTGTAAATGAAGATAAGTGCAACAAGATATGTTATCACTAGAAAATATTAAGCCTTACACTTGTGGTAAAACCCAACTACAAAATAACTAAGGGAAACGTTTTCTACTTCCTTCAATTTTCCTTTGCCAAGTAGAAATAATGGAAATATGTGTTCTTTGGAATCTGTAGGGGTCAAATGTTCAATTATGTTTGTAGAGGTTATGGGCATGCATAACCATTTAATATGACTATTCCCTTTTTTAATCAAGGGAAAATATTTTAAATCTCTTGCAAGGGAGCAAATTTTCATGATATATAGGTTTTATTCTACAACTAATTATCTTTGCAAAAGCATATGTTATGGAAAGAATGGCTGCAATATTGACTTTGGGAATGTTCTAGCCAATATTAGAAAATAGAATTGTATAAGAAATGGAAATACTAACGATGCATGTACCTAAAAAATATCTCTAGGCCAAAGGAAGTTCATAGAGAACCAAGTTATGGATATGAGGAGCTTTCTCCTAGCAGATAACAGTTGTAAATATGCAACTAGTTCTAACTATGACACAATTTCATTGGATCATATTTTTGGAGAAAATGGTTTCTAGGATAGAAAGGACAAGATACTTGTGAAATTTTTCCATCGTGTTAGAGAACTAGAAATACTACTACAAGAATGGACTTAATGGGCCCAACAAAAGGTAATGTAGGAAGCTTGCAAACTATGTAAAGGCCAATTTGGATTAAAATATTTCAGGAAAGAGAAGTAAGAAGTTGTTTGCCTTGAGAAGAAAAAAAAATACCTCTTGAAAAGCACCATGGAAACATGGTTTAAAATGCTTGCAAACATCACGATACATCAGGGTCAGACATTTTAGAATATATGCATTCTAAAATAATCCATCCTCATTGCAGAAGAATAGATTCAAATTAGATGTAGTATGCAAATTCATTTATTTTTATCCTCATACCACTTTCAAGTCTCTTCATCTTCCATTGTAGGACCACATATGGAGATTGTGTTTATGTTTTAAGTATGGTCCAACCTTTTCCCAAAGAAAAAAATGTCATATATGAAGCAACTCAAATAGAAGATCAAATGAAGAACAATCTAACTATTGTAAAAAGAGATTCAAGAACTTGTTTTCACCAGCCATGGTGATGGATAAGCTAGACCAAGTAGAAAATAAAGAATCTTGTTCATTGAAAACGTATCCTATTAAAAAATGGTCACTTTAGGTAGGCACTAAAAACTAATAAGAAACTTTTTGAAATGGAGAATGCATTACATAAAGCCAATGGGAAAGTAGAACATGCCAATATTATAGCCTGCAAGCTAAAGAAGAGGAGGACCTTGGGGGTCTTCCAAAAGAAAATTGTAATGTTATTAATGAATCCCAACTTGACAACAATGTTTTTGAGTAATATAGATACAATATACAAGATTGCAATAAAGAAGATTGTAGCAAGTGGGCATATAGAGGATGTGACTAAGAAAGCAGTTTTGAAATATGGTTAGTGCTATTGCAACAAATATATCCTCTCTAATATCATAGATAATGCTATGACATATTTTAGTAATTCACCTGGTGCATCTTCAAAGGATAATTCCTTTTAATATTTGTAACAATTAAAGAAGTATGCATTATCAAATATGGTTTGTGTATTAAGAGAGGTGCACCCTTTTTCAACAATGGTGATTCTATGTGGTTCCTATTAATTTGTGATATTAATGTAGCTCATGCATGTGAAATGGATGAGGATGTGTCGAGTAACTTTAACAAGGATTACATTCCTGCAAACTCTTTTATTGTGTCACCTATTGAGTCTAGACAATTCATGATAGTGCTCCATGAAGAAGAAAATTGAGGGATTAAAATTAGAATGTAACCATTTTGTGATGAGCACTTGTTTTTTGCATAGAGGATACATTGGAAGAGACTTTGTGATTCAAAATATCCATTGGTGCCAGGGAATGATATTGTTGGAATTGTGAAATAAGTTGGAATTAGTGTGGTACATTTTAAGATTGGCAATCATTTTGGAGTGGGTACATATGTAACTTTCGATTAGCAATGTGAATATTGTAATGAGAGGATGGAAGTAAATTGTGAAAAATGATATGATTTCACCTCTAATAGTATCAATGTCAATGACATGGTAACTAAAAAAGGATATTTAGTCACATTGTTTTCCATCAAAGGTACTGCTTCAAGATACTAGACAATCTACGACTAGCTTCATCTTTGCCTCTGCTTTGTGAAGGAGTTATTGGAGGTATTGGTCATATGGAAGTAAAATTTGAAAGGATTTTGGACTAAATGTAATAATTTTTAGCATTTCTATATCAAAGAAGGATGACACATTGAACATTATTGGAGAAGATAAATTGATATTATCATCTAATAAAGAGTAGATAAGGCATCAACAAAGACTCTTGATTTCATCACTGATATTACTTCATGGGACCAACCATTTGATATTTATATGTCACTTATGAATAATATCAGATTTTTTTTCATTGTAGGTTTCCTTAGTAAAATCAAGGTCCGCCCTACTAATCTGATTAGAGGCATGAAACAAATTACAGGGAGTGACACTTAATCTAGACAATGAACAATTGATAGTTAAGTATAAGGATGTTTACATACAATCAAAACATCTAACTATTCAAATTAGGGGATGATTATCGTAGGTCTCTTAAACTTAGAGATGGCAGAGTCATTAGAGAATCAACTTATGTGTCAATACACAAGCAAGAGAGATCAACTTAAAAGGCAGTGCAACAAGTATAGTAGGAGAAAGTGATGGAGGTGTTTGGGTTAATAATAGAAAAATTAATGTAACACAACAAGCTCCTATTGGTAATAATAAAAGAAATTTAATAATAGGAACAATGATCTCTAGCGGGGGTTGAATGAAAAATGGTGAGGGTGCCATCAGGGTTATGCAACTTGACAGCTCTACTTTGTTTGCATGAGGACATTGAAAAGTGTAGGCATGGGGAGATGTTAAGTCACCAAATTTTCATATTTTTCACCATTAAAAACACCTATTTGTTGATTTTTAAAGTGCAATAGATATAAGAAATAATTTATGAGAAACTGATAATTACTTCTAATGATGTAGATATTCTTTTAGCACTTACAGTTTATCATTAAGAAATTACACTTCAGAAATTCAACCATAAATGTACAACCATAAAGGTACAAGGATAGTAGAGATCACAATGCAAAAAGATAACATAATATTTACCCTAGGAAAACCCACTTGGAGGAAAAAACCAACAACATTTTCTGTAGAGAAATTCTTCAATTCAACAAGAGATACACCTAATTATGCTAGTTAATATGATGGTCAAGTTGACCAATAATACAATGGTCAAAACTAGTCAAAATTTCCTCTTGTCAAGCCCAAAAAATTTGGCCCTATCTGATTTTCCTACGCCAAAATTTGACCTCCGAGAAAATTCCCATAAACTTGGCCCTTATGCCCAAAATTTATGCCCTACTACCCAGAAATTTTTTCCCATAAATTTGACATGCTGCCCAAAACATGCTGAGAACTGGCATGTGTGAAGTCAAAGAGACATAAAAAATATGCTTGTTATGTCTTTGTCCTTCTTCTTTATCTCCTTCTCTTGGATGCCCAAAATAAACTTTGTTGTGTGGGTGATCGAATTTTGTCTTGTGGAGGAGGTTGAGTGTTATATATATAGTATTAAGGATGGCTTGAATGTGTGTCTCTTCACTAGGGCCAACTTGACTTGAAGTAGGACCAACTTGACAAGTTTTTGAGCCAAAAATTAAAAATTAAATCTTTTTCTCTTTTGAAAATGACATGAAGAACATGACTTACATTTTTCATTATATATCAAGGGCTAAAATATTAATTACGAAGGCCGACCATAGCTACAAAATTAAACACTCCATATTATATATGGAGGTATTCATAATGAGTATAATATGTTCTCTTGTTGACAAATTTCTCTAAGAAAAAGGTTCATAATTTATTAACAACATCAACATCATCTGATTATCATAATCCTGGTCAACATCTTTGAATATGGTAAAATATACAACATCAACTAGGTACCATAATTCTTGTTAGTACCTCTAAACTATGGTGCATCATAACCGTAATCTTGGTTGGTACCCCTGGCACATGGTACAACATTAACATCAGCTAGTCACCATAATTTTGGTCCCTCTAACACATGGTATACAGACTAGTGTTGGTTCACCATTATCCTTGACAATATCTTTGACTCATGGTGAATATCTAAGGCCTCACTCTTCATGAGTAATTCCAGGAATGATACTAAATGTGCTCATTCAACCTATTTAGAGAGTATGAGCCTGATTTTTTGAAGGTGCCCACTCAATTGAGTGATTCTGGGCCTCTGGGACCTTTCTTCCTAATTCTGATCAACGCACTTGAAACATGAAGAATGATTATCCTCTTTTGGACCACTCTCACTAATTACATCCATACTTGAAATAGGGAGAATGTTTGTCCCTAATTTCATTTCATCGGCACTCCCTCTCACTAAGGAAATATTCATAACAAGTCCAGGCTTGTCCCTAAAGTTTAAAAACATTGCTTTGGACAGAGGCTTTGTAAGAATATCAACTATCTGCTCATCAGTAGAGATGCAATGGAGATTCATTGCTCCCTTCTATACCATTTCATGAATGAAGTGGTACTTGATATCAATGTGCTTCAAACTATCATGGAAAATTGGATTATCTGTAAGATTCACGCATCTTTGATTCTCACAATATATTATGGTCGGTTCCAACACTTGATCAAATATTATTTCGAGTAAATTCCAAAACCACACTGCTTCACAACTCATTAAACTGGTTGCAATATACACAGCCCTAGTAGTGCTGAGTGCAATATATGTTTGTTTCCCGTCATCCACAAAATCATAGTGGAGCCCAAATTGAAGCAACTTCTGGATGTACCCTTTCTTCCTTAGAACTCCCCCCCAACCTGAATTTGTATATCCCTGTAGTTGTATATCACCATTTGAGACATATCTGAAACCATAATTAATTGTATCACATAAATATTTCAATACATGCTTTGATACAATCCAATGATCATGTCTTAGTTTCACCTGGACTGACTTAGAGTGTTAACTACAAAGAAAATTTTTGGCCTTGTATTAACCAAATACATCAAGGAGCCAATTAAATTTCAGTACATGGATGGATCTACCAAATTTGACTAAGAGTCTCTCAACTTCGTCAGATTAGTCACCGTGGGAGTTTCCATAAATTTACAGTCCATCATTTCAAACTTCTGAAGGATCTTGATAATATACTTTCCTTGACCAAGAAATATTTCACGAGGCTTCTGTGAAACTTCTAGTCCCAAATAGTAGGGCATCAAACTAAGATCCTTTATATTGAATTTAGAGGCCAACTCCCTCTTACACTGAAAAATGAGATGCTCTACACCTGTTAGAAATAAGTTATCGACATACAATAATAAAATCACATGTTCATTCTTCTCAACCTTCATATATAGATTTGGATCAACATCACTTTTGGAGAAGCCAAGTCTTGTCAAGTAGCCATCAATTTGAGAATACCAGGCTCTAGTTGCCTTCTTATGTACATACAATTCTTTCTTGAATCATCAAATGTGAGACTTAGTGAACGCAAAAAAACTTGAATTGTTCTATGTACACTTCCTGCTCAATCAAACCTTTAAGGAAACAATTTTTTATATCCATCTGATGTAAATTCCAACCCATAGAAGAAGCAATAGGAATTATAAATCTAATAGTAGTGTACCTATAAATTGGAGCAAAAGTCTCATTGTAATCCTCTCCCTTTTCCTAAGAGAATCGTCTAGCCACAAATCTCACCTTATATTTTTCAATGTTGCCATCCATTGCATGCTTAATCTTGTATATCCATTTATAGGTCACCACTAACTTCCCTTCAGGTCTAGGTACAATTTCTCATACATCATTATTCCTAATAGATTGGTATTCTTCCATCATTGTATCCTTCCAAACTTGTTGACTAGCTACCTCTTCATAGTTGGAAGGTTCAAAATCAATAAGATTAGTCATCAATGCTGCATATCCAAAATACCTCTTTAGTTTCTTGCTTTCCCTGAAGGTGCCACATGGAGATGCATTTTCTTATTCTTCCTACAAGGTAGATCTAAACCAATTTGGCCTATTCTTTATTTCTGAAACAACAACTAGATCCATTGGTTCATGAGGCCCTTCTGGCTCTTCTTGATGATCTATGGGAAGTGTCACACGGAATGAGTCGATTTTGCGAACAAGCTCAACCTCCCTAGTATCTAAAGATATCTAGTGACAAGAAAGCCAATCAAAAACTATCGTTCTCTAAAGATGCAATTGAAAACAAAGGCAAACAAGTGTTTTAGGCCTACCTTGGGTCCAATGCAAGTTTGTGGAAGCCTCGCTCCTTTGATCCAAATGAGCTCCCTTGTAGCAAGTCTGCAAACACAAACAAGCAAACAAATTAAATAGCACCTGAAAATCCAATGTCATAAAGCATATCCATCATAATGATCAAGGAATTTATGAAACAAACCGCATAAGACAATTTGCTGAGAAAAATGAATCTGATTGTATTAATTCAAATAAAAGAACTTTACAACCTATGCCTTGATGTTGTACAAGCTCCTCCCAGGGTCCAGCAGGAAGTCTCCTCTACTTTGACAAGTTTCACTCACTTCCCAATGAAGCCAAAAGGTATGTGATCTCTCCTCTCAAGCTTAACTAGGAAGTCTTAATTCCACCAGCATTTACCCTTAAAAATGTTCAGCTTATAACCTCCCTAGCAACCAGCCCAATGCCTTAATTTATAGTGCAATGGAGGGAAGTTACTAGGTCCTCCTTCAAAGGGATAAAGCCCTCCTTCAAAGGTATAGCTCCTCTCATCAAGGGATTAGCTCCTTCTATTTTGGGATGCATGAACCACCTTGGAGCGAACAATCCACATCAAAATTCCTTCTAGAATCATCTAAAATTAACCCAAAGTGAGTTTTTTAGAATAAACTTGCACCTTTTTAACTTTCACAGGGGTCCGTACCCACCCCTTTACAGACAGAGAAGGCAGATCCATAGGTAACATGAACAAAGGGTGCAGGACCGCAGGTAACAGTGAGAGAAAGTGCGGAACCAGAGCTTTATTGATTTTTAATGTCTTTCTCTCATTTTCAAAGCTTGACATGAAGAGCTGAGGTCTAAGACTTGCTTAGGAGGACAGTATAAG
>APFE030028283.1:5385-19452 GCA_000404065.3 Pinus taeda | reverse complement strand
TTATGTAATGTAAAGGAGGTTGCCCCCTCGAAGAGGCTGAATTCTAAGGCGTTGATCTATCTTTTCTATCTTTTCTTGAGCTGGTTTCATAACAAGGAGGATGATCATCTTCATCATTATTGACTTCAAGTTATTCCTCACCCTAATCTGGTTCATCAATTTTGTCAATAGAGGACGATTCATACCTTGATATTAGTGCTTTGAGAATATTCTCAAGTCCTTCAACACTTGACCCTTCAATAGGAGGGGTAGAATTTAGTGGAAATTTTTTCATGAAGGGTCTAAAATTTCCTTTGGCAGATGGTCCTTCCCCCTGAGTTCTTATTTAGGTCAATGATCTCATTTGATAACTTGTATAAAACCTTCTGAACACTCTCAAGATCTAGAGCTCCCTGTTCTTTCTTAGCTAAAGGTGGTTTGGAGGATGATTCAAATTTCTTCCATGAGGATGAAGCTTGATCGCCTTGGGTATTAGGATTATCCTTAAGGCTAAGAATATATTTTTCAATGACAATGGCCTCAAAGGCTTCATGGATGGTTTATTTATAGGCTCTTTTCACCCACATGGAAATATCAGTAGGTAAGGCCTTAACGTAATGGCAAAACACAAGGTTTTTGGTAGGCATTAAATTAGTATGAATTTTTTTAAAGGTGAGAAATCTCACATTAAATTATTTAAATCTTTCCTTCGACTCCATTTTCATGTTATAAAATTCCATGACTAAGACTTCAAGATTTTTAACATCCTAGTTTTTATTACAGGGCAAACCTTGTGAACTAGCTAATTTTATTGATGCAAAATTTTCCTCACCAGAGGAATCCTCAGTGGAAGAATATGAAGAGGAACTAGGTGGTGAGGGTGGTAGAACCGATCCTACTAGGATAGTAGGTTGTGATTGTGTAGATTCACCACCAGGGTTTTAAATCTCTAGTTAATTAGGATCAATATGATCAATCAAAATATCATGTAGTCTATCATTAAATGTTCTAGTAGTTTGAGAGTTTCTCGACTGAGGATCAAGCATAATGGGAACTTTCAACTGTAAATTGATAGATGTGACAAGGCATTGGGACAATTGCCACTAATTGTTTTTAGCTCTTGTTAATCTTTCTTCAGAACTAGACAACACCTCACAATAATTTTGGATCATTTTTTCATTCATAGATGTGACTTGTGAATTGGATGATTAACATGCCCATTGGTTTTCTCAGGATGAGTGGGTGATGTGGAATTTTGATTTTTGTGGGAGGTAGTGGCAGTTTCACCTGTAGAGTGACTGCAAGTAAATTCCAAAGAACAAGTTTTAGGAGGTTTCTTGTGGCTCCCTTTAGCCATTTAAAGCCAAAGAGGCCCTCATTTTAGCATCATTTGTTGATGGGAAGAAATGACCACTCATCAACAACCCATAATGAGGTTCTTTAATAACCAAAGCGGTTTGGGATAGTTGTTCCTAATGGGTTTAATGGCCCCATTACCCAAATATTTCCTCCTCTTTCGAGAAAGAAATCATTAAATTTCAGTCGAGTATCCTATTGTGTAGATTTACAACTAGTTATAGGGAGTTAAGTGGTTATATAGAAATATACACTGAATAGAAATCACCAGAGGAATGACTCTAACTGGTGTAAGGTAAACTATAAAAAGTTAAAAGAATGAATGTATTTGTACAAAAAAAATAATTATAAAATGCAACTAACTTTTAATGTAGCATAAATCAAAAGATAATGAGAAAGGACACAATTGTACCCATTAATACTTTTAAGAAAAATGAAATAAATCTCAACTTGCTTTAATAGATTAATGAGCTATAAAAATCAACTTTTTTCTACAAAATCATCCACCCCATTTTGGCCAATTTTCCTTCTTTCTTTTGAAAGCACCTTCAATATCCTGATGTTTAGCATAGGTATCTAAGGTATAAAACATGTTTACATAATATTCTTATTTATGTTTGATATTAAACCTAAAGAATAGTTTAAGAGTAGTTTTATATCATAATGTATGTTTTAATGAATGAGGCACTAATCTAAAGTCATCCAAGGCACACAGATAAAACATTTGAAAGGAATAGGTGGCATATTTTGAAGTTTGTTAGAGATCTATAAAAGTGGAACAAGTGGACAAGTCCCTTTTAGGTTTTGGATCGTTGGGAATTGTTATTCATGTGTTATTCCTCAACAATTTCTCACAGGCCAATTCAACATTCATCCACATCCTGGATTTTATCTGAGACCAAAAAGGGTGATCTTTGTTTCAAAATCCCATATGTAATCAATTGAAACCATTTGAGATGCCTTGGAGGACAATATTCATCCAATTTCCAAGGCTAAACATAATGATCTTCATAAAATCAATACCAGTCTTGTAGATTACTTCCCACCGTGTTTGGTTTTATTTAGAATTTATGAATTAGGGGGCATATTATTTTAGATGATGTAGCCTTCAAAAATAGACAAGTTTGTTGGGGCCAAAATTCCCTTGTTACTTATAAATATGTACGCATAAAATTATAGTGAAATCATGTTGATCTACTATATTATACTATTGTTAGTTAATATAATTTATTGCAGATGCATATTTGATCTGCTGAGCTTGTTGTCATGAATTCAAGTTATTGGGTGTAGGATGAACCCTAAGTTGGGCCCACTTGAGGTAAGCCCCTACGTTACATTTTCCTTTTAGTAATTTACATGTTTTTTTCTTACTGAGTGTATATGTTTGTTTAATTGTTCATTTGATTAGGATCAACCAAGTAGATTTACATAGTGTGTTTACTTGCAAGTGTGATTCATGTTATTTTTTTTCTTATCCTCTTTTGGGCCATGTTATTTTTCTTTTGTGTATATATAGAGGTGATTGCATAGTTGTTTCATAAGTGCAAGTAACTACTGTGAAATCAATACAACTACTGCAAAACTACAAATATTGTTGTGAAATTAGAGCTTGATAGGAATCCCGCTTACAATTGGGTATTGTCCTTAAGATTAAGTACTGACCCAAACTTCAACACTTAGGAAACTTGTGTTTGAACCAGTCTAGTAGCTACAACTATCTTGTTCTTGATTGGCATCACCTACAAGTTTTTTGCATGAACATATAAAAGTGGTAGGAAATTTGGTACTTGTGCATACAACATAGAGGCCTCATAAGTCTAACAAACCATTGGTTGATAACTAAATGATCTTTTGAATTCTCATCATCATTTTAATTAAAATATAAGTATTCACACTGCCATTTTTAGTGTCTTTATTGGGAAGGCACTCAAAAGTATCATAGGTTCTTATCAAATAGGAAATGACACTAGGAGTATAAGTGACTGAAGGGAGATAGTAGATGAGATTTCTAGTAATGAGAATCCTAAATTTCTTGCATCTAGAGCATGATAAGTAGAACATCAGAGGTATATATAATAAAACATCTGTAAAAACCCAAATATGTGGTGTAGTAGGAGCAACGTTTGCTAACATTCTAGAAAAAAAGGAAGGGAACCTAGAAAATGTCACTTTTGTTCAAAATAGCATGGTAAGGAAACCACTGAAAAGTGAAGTACCAATGGGGGAGCCAAAAAGCTCTTCAGGATCCAATAAAATTCAAACCCATGAAATTACAAGAGAGGACAATATGGGAGATGAAGAAGTGAATGGCCAAGGTTACAAGGCCATGTCACTTTTGAGTTTCCTATCCAAGATCCCAATGTAATGGTTCAAATGAAGAATATTCCTCTCTTCCCACTCAAATTTCCATGGCCTTTGTAAGGAAGACCTTGATACATTTATTTTTAAGTTTGGTGTTCTTTTTCGAAGTTACAACTATTCCATAGGTGCACAAGAAATGAAATTATTTCCTGCAACCTTGAAAGATGTATCTTTCCATTGGTTTATGGGTATTGGGGGAAACTCCATTAGAACCTAGGAAGAAATGAAGAGAATATTTTTGAAGAAATATCAGGACTATTGTAAGGTTTGAGATATTAAAGAGGATATCATCCAGATGTCCCAAGTTGATGATGAGAGTTTAGAAGATTATGTGGAATGATTTCAATATACCCTAGAAAAGATGAAGCATAATTCCCTAGATCCTAAAATCTCGTGTATCCTTTTTCTTAAAGGAATACGAGAAGGCTGCCTTGAAACCTTAAATCTCAAGGGTGCACCTTATGTTTCTTAATTGTCTTATGACGAGATCTATGAATTGTGTACACGATATTCTAGAGGAATTCCAAAATACAATCAAAATTATCAAGATGTGACTTATAGGATTAATAGATCTAGTGGAATAGGGGTAACTAAAGTCGATCTAGGGAATCTATTAGAAAATTTTAAAATTGATATCTTTAGTATCCTAACGTCTCAATTAGATACCTTTTAAGCAAGGAAGAAGAAGGAGGAGATTAGTTTAGCCTTATCTATTCTTTTCTCCAAATGTTGCAAAAATCATCCTCTTATGGAGTTCCCAATGAATAATGTTGAGATATGAAACATATATGATAAAAAAGATTTGACTCAAGAATTCCCCTCTCTACTCAGGCTTAAGGCCATGTTCCAAGAAATAAACAAAGAGACTGAACAAATCTATTTCGTGGCCCAAAAGAAACTCTGGCCCCCTCGATCATCTAGAAACCCAACCTTAGATCCATCTGTATATTCTCCTCCAACCTTTAGATGGTACCCTCCTATGCCTTGGCCTCAGTGGCCTCCTTAGTTGTAACATCAAGGATGGGTCCAAGGCTAGAGAGGACTTTCTCCTTATGGGAATATGTAATCATAGGCTCTACCTCAAAACCATCTACAACAACTTCAACTACCTTCAATTAACCTACTAAAACATAACCTAAACCTCAATTTGTAGATCAATTGATTTTTAACCCAAATAATAAAGTAGCTCAACCCACCTACAACACTAAGCTACCCTTCTTTCCAACTTATAATTTGTCATTAATGTACTGTGAGAATATTGATCTATGTTCCGGGAAGGTACTCTGAAATCAAACTTCTTTTATCATTCAAGAACAAGATGATGAGGATACTTCCCTAGAACTAGTACTGCTTCCCTCTAAAACTCAAGAAGTTACAGTGAATCAACCTCTTGGAAAAGAACCTACACCTTACCTAGAGATATTGAATTTTGAAAAATCCCTATACAATGAGAGTTTGATTTTCTAGGAGAGTTAAGGAATCTATGTGTGAAAATTCCACTACTCCAAACCATTAGATATGTTCCTATATATGAAAATGAATTTAGAAAACTGTGTTTGAAAAAGATACGGAGGAAAAAAAGGACCCTAAGATAGTCCAAGTCAAAGGGAAATTATCTGACGTAATGTCTGGAAAGGTAATTGCATCAAAATATAGAGATTCTAGGTGTTTTGTTGTGATGACTAATATTAAAAATATCCCTATAGCAAGCTCTCTAATCAACCTAGGGAAAACCATCAATGTAATTACCAAAGAGACTATGGAAAGGCTTGGCTTATAAGGATTGGTACCAACTCCTACTGTTCTCTAGTTGGCTTATCGATATACTATTGAGCCAGAAGGAATGGTGGAAGATATAATTGTTTCCATATACTCATGGGAATATCTAGTTGATTTCTTAATTCTTTAGTCTAAAGCTAACCTTGGTGGTTATCCATTGATCCTAGGGAGACCCTAGTTGGCCACAACAAATGCTTATATCAGCTCCAATAGAAAATCGTGAGAGTAAACTTCATTTTGTGATTTTAAAATCTAGTTGTCGAGAGAAGGACTTACTTCTCAACATTTATTTCTTAAAGTTGTTACATCAGAAGAATTTTTTTTTTTACTTAGATAGGTAAGTGAGGGGATTAAGTTTTAAGTCTCAAATTATTGTTACTCTCAAGAGAGAAGACTAGGTTTTTATAGTTAATGCAATTACTTTGTCATATGGCTCAATTGTGAATGTGTTGATGACTTAAATCAGTGATACAAGTTTCTATTTCCTTGCGCTCACCATGAGGGCCCCCTGTGGAGTTGTGATATAGTGTAGTTGTTCTTTCAATTTAATTCTCTTTAGCATTCATTTCAAATTATATCTCGAATAGTTAGATGTTTAATGCTTTGTTCTCAAGCACATTTTACTTGTTTATCTTTTCTTTGTAACAAGTTGAGTGCTCGATTGTAAACCAAAAACTCCAAAAACATTTATTTCATGTTTAATTTCATTCTTAGTATCATATTTATTTTGCATGCTAAGAACAATTCGAATTAGGGATGTGCACACTAGAAAGGCTTTTTCATTACGAATTTAATTCAATTCATGCTCATTTATTATGCTCTTTAAGCTAGTTTCATTCCATTTATTGAGAGTTATATTTCCTTTCATGTTCTTAGAATAAAACTAATCTCAAATTATTTAGAATACGATTATTTATTTGTTTTCAATTAGATTAGATTTTGTTCTATAGATGTGAATTAAAATAGAATTCACTTCAGAAGTTGTCTTTTCAATTCAGTTACAATATATTTATTTTTATTTCTAATAGGATAATATTTCCATTTCTTTTCAACGAGAATAGATTGAAACTAATGTTCAAAATAGAATAAATTTCAATTCTTGTTCATTAGAATAGTTTTGAATTCATGAACATTAACATAGTTTGCTTTAAATTGGAATTCCTTTTAGACAGAACATGTGCATACACTTAACGATGATTAATCATAAATAGATTGAATTTACATTGTGTATTCATTCACTTTGATTAAAAATAGATTCTTAGCATGTACAATGCACATACACTTCACAAGTTCACCAATAGAGAAATTTTGAGGTAAAAAATGTTGAAAATGCAACAAGATGATGGATTTTCAAGCCTCTGTGGGAGTTATTTGTAGCTTCATGTTCATGTTCATCTAGCTTCATGTAGCTAGATGATGGAGCTTAGTGAAAAAAAGTCGCCTTCACTAAGTGGGCCCGCAGGCTATTTTTGGTGCAGAGTCTATTTTTAGACTATGTCTATTTTCAGACATATGGATCATGGTCTATGAGTTGCAGGATGCTATTTATGGATGATTGGTCATGTTGGTAAAAATAGATGGACATCTATTTTTAGACATATGGGTGGAGTCTATTTTTATACTGCCAGGCTAAAAATAGAACAGTCGAATATTATTAGCTCTTAATAATATTTGGACTATAAACATTATCTTATCCTCTTGGAGCACTTCAGTTCAAGCTATGGATGTGGCACATGCAACTGCCAGAAGGAAATACACTTTTCTTATGGGTTAATTGAGCTATTGCATGAAGGACTTCAGTTAGAACTCAAGTGATTGAGTTTTGGTGGAGTTGAATGAGGAGTTGATGGAGTTGTGTTCAATTTGACTTAGTTGAACCAGTTGTATTTAGTCTAACTAACAAATACACTAGTGATGAGTAGTGTGAATTAATTATTAATTAATTCACTAATTATTAACTCATAAATCAACTAAAGAATACATCAGTTAACTCAATGAATGGACAGTTCAGTGGAGACAAGTGTTAGAGGTGAGTGAAAGGGCAAGACAGCTGTCAGTTGTGACTATAGTTGTGCATGAGATTTGCACAATCAGTGGATTGAGATTTCCAATGAGGATTGCGTAGTGCAACACAAGGGAAATACGAGTTTGGATCAGCCATTATCATCTATTCTCATGCAGGTATTGCGCAGTGGAGGCAGGCAAGCAGCGGAGGAGATTTGACCGTGTGATTGATTCAGATATAAGCTAGTTTGTGTGTAACAGGTCAAGATAGACTGAGTACTTGAGAGGATTATTGTACTATGTATTGTTACATGTTCTCAATCAATATAATATACAGATAGTTGGGGGTTTTCAGCTGTATGCTTTCCCCGTGATGTACTGTGTTGATATGTGTGATTGATGTTTCAATGTGCACATGCAATTGTTTCTTGATTCTGCAAAATTGATGATCAACATAGAGGAGGTTATGTATTATGCATGATTCCACAAATAGTGTATAATCAAGATAATCTCTATGAATAAGTGTCGTATTATTCAAAATTTCTACAGAGAAAGACTGAATGGACTACAAGCCCTGACGGATATAGGCCAAAAAGTAGCTGAGAATGGAATGAATTTTGTAAGGGACTTCTGGAAGATGGAGAGCCAAGATGAAGTATGGAGAATCTGGAAGAATCTGAAAGAATGGATGGATCAAATTGATGAAGAACAAAAAGAGTTATATCAAAAGGAAATTCAGACAAGGAGAATACCTATAAGAGCTGGACCAGACATTTTGAGATGGGGACACACAATAAAAGGAAACTTCTCAATTAAGGAAGCTTATAATCTTTTAATTCCCAGAGAACTAGAGGATATAATAGTCAATTGGAAACAAATATGGAATAGCAATTGGTGGCTGAAAGTGGCACACTTCCTATGGTTGGTAAGCAAAGGTTGTATCCTGACCTGGGACCAACTCCAAAAGAGAGGCATACACGGCCCCCCTAGATGTATTCTCTGCAAACAAGAACAAGAAACGCAAGAACACCTCCTTAACTCATGTAAAGAAGCTCAGCAACAATGGGAAGAGTCAGGATGCTCTTTGGAAAAACCCATAGAGATCAACAAATCATTAAAAACACTATTAAAATTTGGGGAGGTGGACAATTTACGAGCCCGGTGGTTAGACGAGCTTGGAGCCTAGCAGTAGGTATGAATATGTGGATGATCTGGAAAGAAAGAAACATAAGAACTTTCCAAAACAAAGAGATGACAAAAGATCAAATATGGGGAAAAAACTTGAGCCATATTCGTGAGACTATACTCGCAGATACTTGGAACGGAGAAGACTGGGAAACGATGCCAGAAGAAGAGCACATTTTAAAGAAGCTAAACCTGCATCAAGGGATGGTGGCTCCACAAATGTGGAAAGCACCTAGGACAGGATATAATGGCACCACGCATTTCTCCCACCCCGCGGCTGGATTCATAAAGTTAAACTTCGATGCAGCCTCTAAAGGAAATCCAGGCCAAGCAGGGATTGGAGGTCTTTTTAGGGATGATCAAGGAAGAACAAAATGGATCTACTCAGATAATGGAGGCATTATGAGTAACAACGAGGCTGAATTGATGGAAACACATCAAGGATTAAATATAGCAATCAGAAATAGATATAATAACCTGGAAGTGGAAGGGGATTCCAAAATGGTCATACAAGTTCTCAAAAAACTTAACAATGGGACCTCATGGGACAAAGTTACACAGAGTTGGAGAACGGCTAGTCTAATCCAAGAACTGGAAATAATCCTAAGAAGATTTGAATATATGATCATTAATCATGTTAGAAGAGAGACAAACAAAGCAGCAGACTTTATTGCGAACTGGGGTTGCCAGGAATAGGGAAGGAAAATGGATAATATATGGACTATGCATTCAGAGGACTTAGAATTATAACAGCTAAGAACCTTTCTCAACCAAGATAATCATGAAGACACGATTCAAAGGCTATAGAGACAGATGGCTCCCGATCGGGATGTGGAATAAGGTAGGTGAGGGTGGCAGGAGAGTTTATGATCACGGAAGGATAGCCGGACGTAACCACAGGTACGAAGCCACCCTTCAAGCCAAAACAATGAGTAGCAGGCCAGCGCAAGTCTCAGGAAATCGGAGTGGGGGAGGTGGAATGCAGAAGATTAGTAGTAGTGGTGGCGGTAGTGGAAGAGTGAGAAGGTTGGTGAAGAGGCATTATATGAAGGTGACAGAGTGTAAAAGAAGGGGTAATTTATGCGGGACGGAAGAGGAGCAGAGCGTAGCATAGCCAGAAGGAGCCATCAGGGAGGTTAGCGATTTCGGGTATGTGAAACCTGAGACCCCTGCATTCCTTTTCTCGGTCACAGTAGGTAGAATGGACAAATTTAATTCATGTGAAGCCCCTGAAGAAGAAAAGGGTTGGAGTGAGTTCGCCCTACCCTATGCAATACAATGTGAGGGGCACTTGGGCCAGAATCAGGGGGGATTCTAGATGAACGGGGGAACTATAGCCGGGAGCACAGTCAGGGAAGAAACTTGGGAAACTATGGCAAGCAATTCACTGCAAAAGCAGAGGGGAAGTCTGAAAGATGGGATTTGAAAATTATGCCCTTAGCCCACCATCTTATCCGCATGACAGAGGGTCTTATATGCCTCTTGTATCCTGAAAATGGTGAACATCGTCAAACCCAAAAAAAAGGTGGTGATTGTAGTAGGAGTAAAGGAATACCCACAAGGAAAATTGTAGTGGAAGACATTGATAAGAAACTTAAAAAACTGACACCTGTGATTGATAATTGTCAACAGGAGAGGATAGATAGCAGGATGGCGTGCCCGGGTCACAGTAGAGGACGTGGAGGTAGAGGGCGACCAAGGCAAGGGAACCATGGAGGTCGGCCAATAGAAGTCCCAAGTAACCATAGCAGAGGGAGAATTTCTACCCTGACAGTAGTTCAGGAAGCGGCAAGAGCTTACCGGGAAGGCACAAGTGAAGACATTTGTCAAATCATCCAAGACATGGAAACCAATGTGCTGGAAGAACAGTCTGAATCCGAGACAGAAGATTGCTCTGAAATGATTAGAGATCCAGGGAATATGCGGGGAAGGTTGACTCTGTATAGGTAGTTTTTACATACCTACTGGGTACTAAAATGCCTCCTGGAAAAGGCACTGGAACAAGTAGCGAAGGAAATGGCAGAAATCGCAAACGGGATGCCAAATTTGCAAAAAGAAATGAAAAACTTCCAGGTTATCATGATCAGGCAGAACAACAAACTGGAGGAGGTGTATCAGCCAAGATGGATCGTATTAATCCAAGTCAGGAGGAACAAATGGATACTCACATGGACATGGACCAGAATATAGGCAATAGAAAGGAATGATCCTCTTGAGGCTCTTATGTGGTTTTTGAACTTTTTATTTTCTCAGTTTTATGCATGATAGTAGCTTAATATGCAGTTTCAGTTGTATAGTGCATATAGCCAGAATGGAAAGACTCGTTAAATTTTGTTTTTGGAATGCTTATAGCAAACTAAGGTGGCCAACAAACCTAGTTTCCCTTTGGGGCAGGTTGAGGCCACCAAAACGATGTATCTGGTCCCTTTGTTTATTATAATCAGAAAAGAAAGGGCACTACCTACACTTAAATATATGTATTTATATTTATATATATAATATATTATATATTATTATATATATTATATATTAATATATTATAAATAACCGTTATTTTGATACTTACATTATTTGCGTAAACTAATAAAAATGATATATTAAAAAATTATCTACATGGCATTATTTTATTAATTTGTTAAATTTCTTAGGTGGCTATTTTTGAGTTGAAATTTCCTCCAATGATTATGTTTAAGAATGATAGATGCACTAAAAATTGATCTAGGTAACATATCAACAACTTTTTTATAGATACCTTTCTTATACCTTATTACCAAGTGGAATTGTTGTATGAAACCCATCCATCTAAAAAGCCTCGCTTGTTGTAGCTTGGTTTGTGATTGTAAGTATTTCAAAGGTTGATGACCAACATGAATGATTGTTTCCTTACCAATTAGATAATGTTTCCATTTCTTCACACTTTGCACCAAACCATACAACTCTTTGTCATATGTTGGATAGTTAATCACTGCAGTGGTAAAGGTTTCAGAATGATAACAGATAGAGTTACCATGTTGCATCAAAACCTCTCCCATAACATATTCACTTGCATTGATTTGTATCTCAAATGGTTGCTTAAGATCTCGAAGTGCAAGTACTGGTGTTGTACTGATTCACTCTTTCAATGCATCGAAGGCTTTCTACTGCTTGCCTCACCATTGAAAACCTTGTTTCACACTTATCAAAGTATGTAATGGAGCTGCTATGGATGAGAATTTACAAATAAAGTTTCTCCAATATTGGTCTGCTCCCAAAAAACTTATAACCTCTATTACATTATTGGGTTGAGGCCAATTCAAAATGACTTTGACCTTTGAGGGATCAATATTCAATTCACCCCTCCAACATTATGACCCAAATAAATGAAAGAGGTTTTTCCAAATTCACATTTAGACATCTTCAAAAACAACCTTTTTTTCTTTAAGACATCTAGAACTTCCCTAACATGCTTGAAATTCTCTTCACGAGTCTTGCTAAAATCATTATATCATCTACGTAGACTATAACAAAATCATCAAGAAATGGTCTCAACACATCATTCATAACTCTCATGAATGTTGCAGGAGCATTGCAAAGCTAAAATTGCATAACCAACCATTCAAACAAACCTTACTTTGTTTTGAAAGTAGTCTTCCAAATATCACCTTCAACAATCTTGATCTAGTGATAACCACTTCTCAAGTCCAACTTAGTGAAATAAATAGTGTATTTCAACTGATCAAGTAAATCATCAATACAAGGAAGAGGATAATGATTCTTTACTGTGATTTTGTTCAAGGCTCTAAAATCTACAAACATGTGCCATTTGTCATCCTTCTTTGGAACCAAAGCAATAAGAGACCCACAAGGAGTACTTGGTCTAATGACCCCTCTGTCAAGCAACTATTGAATTTACTTCTTAATTTTTGCATTTTCCATAATTTACATTCTATACATGCCAATGTTTGGAAGAGGTGCATCCCACTGCAATTGAATCTCATGTTGGATTCCTCTTTTAGGAGGCAATCCTTCCGGTTCCTAAAACATCTTATCATATGTGATAACAACTTCAATCTAATCATATTTGATTTTTGCATCACATCCTTGGAAGGCTTCAGATTTAGCATCATCTTTGGGTTTGATCATCAAAAATACAAAATTCTTACTAGCATTTACAAGCCTCTTCATTTGTCCAGCGCATACAAGAGACAAATTCATTTTCTTGCGATGTGCTCTAACAATATACTCAATTCCATTTTTAGACAAACGATATTTGTTTTCATGGCGATAAAATATGGCTTTCTGACCATATAAGTATGGGCTTCCCAAAAAAATATCTCATATGTCAAGTGGTACTACATCAAGTTCTACCTCATCAATAAAGTTTTCAGTGATGGAAAATTTAACTTTGTGTTTTCTTGTTGTCACGCGGAATAAGTCGATCTTGCAGACAAGATAGACCTTCCTAGAATCTAAAGGAGACCTAATGACAAGCAAACCAACCAGACACTATCTTTATCTAAATATGCTTTTCTAAATAATGGCAAACAAGTGTGTTTAGGGCCTACCTTATGTCCAACACAAGTTTGGGGATGCCCTCACTCCTTTGATCCAAATGAGCTCCTTTGTCGTGAACCTGCAAACAAAAACAAGGCAAACAAATTAAATAGCACCTGAAAATCCAATATCATAAAACATATTTAACATGAAATTCAAGGAGTCCATGAAACAAATAACATGAGATACTTGTTGAGAAAAATGAGTCTGATTGTATTATCAAAAGAAAAGAACCTTACAACCTTTGCCTTGACGCTGTACAAGCTCCTTCCAGGGTCCAACAAGAAATCTCCTCTACTTTGAAAAGCTTCACTCACTCCCTAATGGGGCCAAAAAGGTATGTGATCTCTCCTCTTAAGCTCAAATAGGAAGTCTTGATTTCACTAGCATTTACCCTCAAAAGTTCAGCTTCTAACCTCTTTGGTCACTGACCCAATGCCTCAATTTATAGTGCAATGGAGATCAGTTACCAGCTCCTCCTTCAAAGGGATAGAGTCCTCCTTCAAAGGGATAGCTCCTCTTAATAAGGGATTAGTTCCTTCTTTTTTGGGATGCATGAACCACTTGGATCGAACAATCCACGTCAAAATCCTTCTAAAATCATCTAGAATTAACCCAAAGTGAGTTTGTTAAGATAAAAAATGTGCCTTTTGACTTTCACAGGGGTACGCACCCTCCCCTTTACAGACAGAGCTTATAAGTACGCAGGTAATATGAACAAAGGGTGCGGGCCCGCAGGCAAAAGTGAGAGAAAGTGCGGAATCATAGTTACATTGTTTTTTGATGTCTTTCTCTCATTTCCAAAGCTTATTTTGAAGAGCTGAGGTCTGAGACTTGCTTAGGAGGACAGTACAAGTGATGATAGACCCA
>APFE030028277.1:0-14150 GCA_000404065.3 Pinus taeda | reverse complement strand
ACTCCACATCTACCACTCTTAGGGGGATGAAATCTATTTATCCCTCTGAGCACTTGGTAGACCTAGAATTAAGATGATCTAAGATGATGGAATTTCCCCTTTAAATAGTATATGTTCACATGAATAGCAAGGTATTACCATGGGTCAATACCATGAGTTATCATAAGCCTAGAGCTTAAAAATTACTATTAGTAATTTATAAAAATTAATAGTTGATTTTTATTTTATTTCTTATTTTAACCAAGCTAAAATGTTTAATATACATTAAATTACAACATCCATTTTTACTCTTGATCCACGAAGCCCTCAGAGGGATCAGATATTTTTCACTCTATGCTAGTTTGCATATCAGAATATTTGATACCTCTCCGGGGTTAGTAGATCGAGAATAAAGATGGATCTATGCTGGTTTAATTCCTCGATTTAAATAGGCTACATTCCACGTGAATACCATGGGTTAATACCATGTTCCATTTTGGTGAATACTATGGGTCAATACCATGTGCCATTTTTATTTTTATTAATACTAATATCAGGGTTAATAATGTTTTTTTGCATGGTATTAATAATAATCTAGCCCATGGTATTTGTCCCATGGTATTTTGCCAATAGGTTTCCCCTAAATATAATGCATTTTTTGAGTGTTCGTAAATATAAGGTGACTTATCGAGTAAATATAAAAAAATGTTTTAATTGTTTACCATACCTCTCGTTTATTTATATTTTTATTAATTTACCATACCTCTTTTACAAATATGGTATTTGGCCCCATAGGATTCACTTAAATAAAACCTCTTTTTTGAGCCTTCGAGGGTTATGGACTAAATATAAAAGGAGGTTTTATTTATTTACCATAGGTTTAGTTTATTTATATTTTTATTTATTTACCATACCTTTTAAGTATAAAGAGAAGTTTTATTTATTTACTATACCTCCACTTTACTTATATTTTTATTTGTTTACACCCTTGGATGTATATAAGGTGACTTATGGAGTAAATATAAAAAATGCTTTATTTATTTACCATACCTCTCATTTATTTATATTTTTATTAATTTACCATACCTCTTTTATAAATATGGTATTTGGGCCTTTGGCCCATAGGATTCACTTAAATAAAACCTATTCGTGAAAATGGGCGAATGGATTCTCACTTAAATAAAACCTATTCGTGAAAATAGGCGAATGGAAGGTTGTAACTCCTAATTTCAAGGGCTAAATTTACCTTTTTTACCCTCTCCCTTAAAATAAGGTGGGCTATTTGAGGTGATTTGTAAAAATGTACTATGATACAAAATATTCGCCCACTAAAAATTTAAAACCCCTTAATTTTGCCTAAGGGCGAACATTTGCCCCTAAAATTTTCCATGGTTCAGTCCCAATCCAGAGGATTCAAAGCATGTTGTTAACAGAGGGAGGTGGGGACAGCGATTGTAAGGGTGGGGGGTGGGAGGGAAGATGTTGATTCGATAGAAGAGGGTGGAACCTTAAGAAGGAAGGATAATGGAGTGGTCAAGAGGACCGGCTGATGAGTGACAAGGGGATAAGGGATGGAGGAGGAGGTGAAATATTGAACCAATGCAGACGCAGTGTGAAAATAAATGCAATGTAGAACAAGCAGGAAAAAAAAAAAAAAAAAACATAGTTAGGGAGGAGGAGTACCCGAGGAGCGAGCAACCTCAGTAGCAGCCCACAATCGAGTCACCGGCGGGGAGGGAGGACAAGGAGCACTCGAATTTGGCAATTGATTTGGTGTCCACTTCCTGTTCATTGATGAAGTAGCCGGAGGAGTCTGCCCTAGAGCAGATGAAGGAGCCCTAGCAGACTCACCCTTTGGTACCTTAGAAAATTCTGAGTCCTTACGAACCAAGGGACATTCCTTGAAGAGGTGCCCTACTTTATAGCACCTGTGACATTTGAACGGGACTCCTTCATAGTCCAAGATTTGGATCCTTGTGAAATTCTTCCATTGCAAGGTGATTTCTCCTCTAAACCCTCTCTTGTATCAAGGTGGACCAAGATGCGAGCTAGAGACATGTTCCTTGATTTGATATAAGACCTATCATAGTCCAAATAGATGCCTAGAGCATTCCCAATATGTACAAACACATCCTCATACCAGTAATACAGAGGGAGCCCTAATAGCTTAACCCATAATGGTCCAACACCGATCTGTTCTCTTTCTGGGTCAAATAGTGTGCTCCAGTGCTTCAGGATGACTGGGGCCATTTCAATGTGCCAGTATCTCATAAGTGCCCAGTTGGTATATTCCTCCTACAAGAAGTCGAGCGCAAACCAACCGCGAGGCAGTGTCTGCACGTCAGGAAGATCTTTAAAAATGTTGCCCCAAATATCCTTAACCCAGACGCTGAGTAGCTCCACTGAATCGACACATCCCTGAACCCTACCCACTAGAACCTTACCAACCGTAGTGACAACTTCACCCATGTTCAAACCCTCCCCAAATTTGAGGGTGATGTCCTTACCTGAGGCATTCACACACTTAATATTCCACTTGCTCGATCTAGGCACAGTTGGGTGGTCTTGCAATGGGTCTAGACAGCCCTGATTCTCCAGGTGTTGATTCTGCATAAAGTGTCAAATCTTAATGATCGGGGTCTCGAAGTAGCCAGATGGAATGATGGAGGGTCTCACTGCAGCAGAAGTGGAAGGCGCTCAAGGCTCAGGCAGGGTCCACCTAGGCAAAGAGGTGTGATCATCTTTAGAGGGAGGCACGAAGGGTGGAGTGCACAATAGATCCTCGAAAGGTGAGGGTTCAAAAGGAGGGGATGGCAGTGAATAAGTAGCAAGGAGGTGGAGGGTCGCTGTCAACAACGGAGGGCAGTCAAGCTCCGAGGAATCAATGGAGATCTTGTGGCCACCAACAACCCCCCTCCTTATGAAGTATTATTACTAATACTAAATAAGTGGGGACCCTTAAAAAAAATAAATAAATAAATAAATTAAAAAAAAAATCAATTAGTGTTATATTTCTTTTAGATGAAACTTATAACATCACGGACTTAGGGAAATACCTTTGGAGAATCTAAAAAACCTAAGTTTCATAATGAAGAAAGTAAATTCACTCCTTAAGAAAGATCGCATCGCACAAAGAATGATAGGATACCTTCTAAATAAGCCAAAATGATAAAAAAACACGAGATTGCGATGCGAAACTCCATCGCATCGCATGCATTAAGAAGCACTCACATTAAAAAACCTTAAAATCGCCGATATGCGATATCGCACATTGCAAAAATCACATGAATTACATATAATGATTATAACGATTAAGCGATTTGCGATCTTGCGATCTTGCAATCTTGTGATTTTGTGATCCTGCGATCAAGCAACCTTGCGATAGAACAACACGATGCAATTGCGGTAATGCGATACAGCGATCTGCGATATCGCAAAGAAAAATCGCAAAATTTCTCCATCGCAATTGGTTCTGGCTCATTATTCGAGAAAACTTTTTTAGACTAAAAAATGGACATGCGCTTTAATGCGAATTAATGAGTTGTTGCTAGTTGTTAATGAAGTATGGTGTTGTGTTTTTCAAAGAACTAGTTCATGTAAGGTGGCGTGTTTTGCATATCTTTGGCATTTAAAGTTTTCTTGTCGTTATTTTTATCATTACTTCCACCTCAATTGTAAACTGCAGGAACAAAGGATAAAGCATTATACAGGGCAGTATGCAGGAAACTATGAGGAGGAAAGACAGTACTCCAATGACCATTTCGGAGGGCACACCTAATCCACGTAAGGAAGAGAAAGAGCCGCAGAACTCTTCTGAGGCATCCATCATAGATTTCTCATATCCAGCTATGGTTGAATGGGTACTGAATGATGCTGATACTAGAAACAGACAGTTTAATGCTCAGGGTCAAGAGCTCATGGAATCACTATTTTTACAAATTTTTTAGCTTTATACTCAATAAGAGAAAAAGGCGCAAGAGGCGAAAAACACATCACGAAAGCCCGAATCAAGAAAACTTGCTCGAAAAGGAAGGCTTCTAATTACTCAGTCACCTGCAAGCCCCGAAAATTGCAAGGAAGCAACAATAGAAACAAACTGGAAACAGAAAGCTAAAGCAGAAGCAATCCGAGGGTTAACCAAGTTAAAATGGGATTATTACTAGGCATACATGGTAAAGCCACCTAGTCATTGGATGACTCTCAAGTATATCATCAATTTTTCTGAGAAGATAGTGCCAGCTCTTGCCGATTCTGTTTGCTTAACTCAACCAAAGACGGAAGACAGTCAGCCGACTCTACTCAGGAAAATACTGAATGCTTGCTATGTTAAGGAGAAAATTTAGAGATAGTTAGATATTAGATTTAATTTTAGAAATAGTTTTACTTAGAAAAAGGACAGTCATTTAAACCGAATCCTGAATTTATGTAAATAAGTTATTTAGTTAGTAGTATTTAAACCCTTCTCATGCATTTAGAGAAGGGTCTCGAAATTTATCAAAAACTTGTCCTCAGATAATGCACTTTTGCACCCTCAAAGGAGGTTTTGATGAATGAATGGAACAAGGTTTATTTGATATTTGCATTTGATATCTGCTACTGATGTTGCACTTCTGTACTCTTAGTGGATGTTAAATCAAGGAGAGATAAATCAATTATTGCTTGAAGCTCATGAGTAGGACTAGTTATAAATGGTACTTTTATCTCTTAACCATTTTTGCTTGTGCGTTAAAGTGATATTCAGTTTTCAGTTGTTTATATATTGCAGCATGGATGCCTGAGTTATCATTTTTCACTTTTGTACAGTGATAGCTATTTATTTATGCTTAGTGTATGAATAGCTCATTTATGCGATAAGTTTTTCATAATTGTTTCGTCTAACTTCTTATACGAAGTAGTTCATCTTTATTGAATTCTTTTCTTATAATAGCTAAATGATCTTTATTACCAGTTATTGTTTGAAATCTTTTTAGATCGCATAGAAGAAAGATCACACCCCGGGTTAGCTTAAATTTTGATGTTTTGATGTTTATTAGAATACAACAGCATAGGATTAGATTAGAATTAGAACAGAAATACCCATCTTTCTCACACACACACACTGAATTGGGAAACTGGTCCCATATCCCCAATCAGACCCGCTATACCAAACGGATAAGGAGCTGCCAACCAAGGTCCGGACCGGGCGGGTATCCCCCTTGTTGTAGACCCGATTTTTGGGACCTTCAACATATTTGGCGCTAGAAGGAGGGCCTGAACTATGAATGGCAAGTAAATCCAAATCAAAATACCATTCTGAGAGTAAATCGCCCTCACCATCTCCCCCGACTTCTCCATTACACTTAAATCCAGAGTTAGAAGTCGTCGGAGCATCAACCGCTACTACAAACCCTGAAATTTTGGAACAATCTATTATAGAACCTCCTGAAGTTGAATCTTTGGTTCACAAACTTCAGCGATTTTCCATTTCCCCTCAAATATCTGATAAATCTCAGGGCAGCGTGACTTTGCAGTATAATCCTGCTCATCCCCTAACCAGATTAAAGAGTGAAAAGTTTGGTGTTCAGCCAACCGAATTACCTCTTCCCAAAAGGAAAAGAGCAAGGAAATCACCTAAAGGGTCCAACAGCGAGACTCTTTCGTCAACATTATCCATCTCAACCTCTTCACCACGAAGTCAACCATCCACTCCTCCACTCCAGACCATTATCAATCCACCTAGTGGAATCCCTACCACTCCCCCTCAATCATCTGCGATCATAATATCCTCATCTTCCCAACCACAGGGATCATCTTCTACACTTCCCCTGTTAGCAGTTCAGCAATGTCCCAGTCTCCATGGAACAACCCTGGGGCAGTCTTAATGCCTGCACCCTTGAGTCAAATACCGGCCCATCCTGAGAAATGGTTGCCTAAGTTCAATCTCGAGGCAGGCATGCTAGCAAAAGAACACATAAACAACTCTATGCTATCCATTAATCTCAACAGGGTTACTAATGAAGATGTTGTTGTTCGATTGTTTCCTTATACTCTGTAAGGAACAGCCAGATCGTGGTATTTCTCATTACCCTCTGGATCTATTACTAGTTGGGACATCTTCCAAGACCAATTCCTAACCAAGTTTGGTGACGACAGGTCTACAGAAACGTTAATCAACGACCTATCCAACCTTAGGGCCGAATCTAGAGAGCCGACCAAAGACTTCAATCTATGTTTCAATAAAATTCTAAACAAAATTCCTACTGCTTCTCAGCCCAGCGAGGAAGTACGATGTGAATGGTATATCACTTCTTTACCATCAAACATAGCAATCTTCGTGGACAGGGCTAATAAAATAACCTTAGCCGAAAACATGAAAGAAGCCATAGCAGTAGAGAAACATATAATAGCTCTAGAGAAGAAGTCCGCGATAGAGGAACGGAAATCTAAAAAGGTCACCTTCGAAGAAGAGTCCAAGAAGAAACAACCAAAATATCCATTCGATTTGGAGGGATTGCAAAAAGTTTTGAAGACCATGTCCAATGAAATGGTCGATATAAAAAAGCAAGTAGCATAAACTTCTTCAAAAAGGCCCTACAGAGCTTTTAAAAGAGGCCCATCCACGGATTCAAGACCACCCAATGCTATTACAAGTGCTGAATCAGAGGAAGAGGAAGAGGAAATTGCCACTGAAGGGCAAACCGATGATGAAGAAGTTGTAGAATTACAAGGAATGTGGGATTTCATCCTCCCACAAGAAGAAGATCAAGAAGTATTCCCAGCTAACACACGAAGTAGAAACCAGCTTGATCCTCCCCAAACTACCCTAAAACCAAAGAGCGCAAGCTCTGCAACAAAGGATAAAGTCGCAACAAAGAAAACGACATCTAAAGCGACTCAAACTAACCCAATCCAAACAGATTCACCTACTCCATCTAAAACACTGATAGTTTCGGATGAAATGGAGTACAATATCGTAGAAGACATGAAAAAGACTAGGGCCAATATCACTCTGTACGAATTGAGCAAGCTAAAGCATCAACAAAAGATAATGATGAAAGAATTACATGTTGTGCCAGTTGCACCTTTGCCTGCCGGCTGTTATTTCTCAAGCTTCCCAGAACATGGGAAGACCTCCAACTAATACGACTAACAAGATTGATCCAAACGACATCGCTTTAATTGGAGGAAGATCGAGATCTCATACTCCCCCTTTTCTCCTTACTTATGAAATTAAAAAAAAAAATGTACATAATTGTTTAGTGGATTCAGGTGCATCATCGAATATTTTACCAAAGTCTACATGCACCAAATTAAACGTTCAACCACAGAAATCTGCTATTCGCATTGTTCAGCTAGATTGATCTCAAGTCGAAGTCATTGGTGAACTAAATCAAGTAATCATAAGGCTGTCATCCAACCCGAAGATATGTCAAGTTATTGACATTTTAGTCGCTGATATCCCCGAATTTTATGGCTTAATTCTTAGCAGGGATTGGTCAGAAAAACTGCATGGATACTTCGCAACTGACTGTTCGCATATGTGGCTGCCTTACAATGGTAAGCCAAATCAAATCAAAGTTGAACGCGAATTACATCAGAAGTACATAGTAATGGAATTAGAGGGGGAAAATGAACCAATAGCATATAACAATAGCATAATTGGCAATTACTTAGTGGATTCTTTTCTCGGCAATTTTAATGCTCATACGTCACCTTATTTAGAACAATATGTTTTATCCCAAGTCAAAAAATTTTCTCAAACGAATAGTTCAAAGTGTATCAATTTTTTAGATAGACCTGTAAATAAATCGTTGTTTTGGAAATTATTTTTTGATGGCTCTAAATCTAACGAAGGAGCAGGAGCAAGATGCGTGCTAATTAGTCCAAAAGGAGATAAAATCATGTTAACATGCAGGCTCGAGTTTGATTGTACCAACAATACAGCAGAATATGAGGCTTTAGTCCAAGGGTTGTACAAAGCAATTGGGTTAAACATAAAGTACCTCCAAGTCTTCGGAGACTCTAAAATTGTAGTCAGACAGGTACGAAATACTATACATTGCTTATCAGGTCATTTAAAACACTATCAATCTTTAGTTCAAGATCTGACTGAGCATTTTATAGCATTCAATATTTCATCAATTCCCAGGCTCCATAATGCAAGCGCCGACCTTTTAGCTAACGTAGCTTCTAAGCTCATTCCTTCTGAAGATTTTAGTCCAGATAGATTTTCAATAGAATTAATCTTTAGACCATCTATCCCTGACAACATCACAAATTGGAGTATATTCAACAACGATCCTGATATCATAAATTTCCTTACTTCTGAAGGATCCTACTCCAACCAAATAATTGACAAAGACCAACATGATCGACAATTACAACAAAATAGCACTAATAATGCTATACCTAAATCAGTGGTCAAGTTAGAAGACCTATACGATTTGAAAGATCGGTTTACAAGGTCTACAAATTCAAAGCTCCAAAGTTCAACTTTGAATTACGAATTAGTAAACCTAGGAACTGATGCCAAACCCCAAAACATAAATCTAGGCCTCAGCCTAGCCCCCGAAGATAAACTAGCATATATTCATCTTTTGAGACAATACAAAAACGTTTTTGCTTGGAACTATGATGAACTCAAAACATACGACACTTCTATCATCCAACATACTATTCCAATGACCGATAATGAAAAACCTGTCCAAAAAATTGAGAAAGATCCATCCCAACTTAGAAAATTAGATAAAAATTGAACTCAATAAGCTGTTGAAAGCCAAGATAATCTTTCCCATCAGACATTCTAAATGGGTCTCCAATATGGTACCTGTTAGAAAGAAAAACGAAGATATTAGAATTTGTATTGACTTTCGAAATCTTAACAAGGCCTGTCAAAAAGAAAATTTTCCTTTACCACCTATGGAGCAGATATTGCAGGCAATGGCGAGCTCAGAATTAATGTCTTTCTTGGATGGATTTTCAGGATACAATCAAGTATTGGTACATCCTGATGATCAATTAAAAACCACATTCAGAACTAAATGGGGCACATATGCATATCAAAAGATGCCATTTGGTTTGTTTAATGCTGGTGCCACATTTCAAAGAGCCATTGACATTGCATTTAGAGGTTTAGTCAATAAATCTGTAGTAATTTATTTGGATGATATAACCGTGTATTCCAAGAAACGAAGCGACCATCTCAAAGACTTGAAGCAAATCTTCCAATGATGTTTAAGGTACGGAATTTCACTTAACCCAAAGAAATCTTTTTTCGCATTAAGTGAAGGGAAACTTCTAGGATTCATAGTGTCAAAATCTGGAATTCACATCGATTCTGACAGAATCAAAGAAATTTCTGAAATATCCCTACCTCATAACAAAAAAGCCATGCAATCTTTCCTTGGTCAAATCAATTTTGTAAAGATATTTGTTCCATATTTTTCACGAATCGTATCCCCTTTACAAACGATGATAAAAAAGAACTCTAATTTTAAATGGGGCCAAGATGAACATGAAGCGTTCAACCTGATCAAACAAGCTATCATCAATGCTCCATCTTTAGCAACTCCAAATTTTTCAGAGCCTTTTATTTTATACACATTTGCCTCAGATAGGTCATATGCTGCGATACTCACTCAAATGAATCAAGAAAAGGCGGAAGCACAAATTGCTTTTTTCAGTTCAAATTTGCAGGGTGCTGAATTAAATTACTCAGATGTAGAGAAACAGGCTTATGTTGTTTTCAAAGCATCAAATACTTCAGACCTTTTCTACTCAAAACCCATACTAAAATTATAGTACCATTTCCAGCGATAAGGAATCTTCTAGTACAAAAGGATGTGGGTGAAAAGAGGGCCAATTGGGTAACTTCCTTACAAGAATATGACATAGAAATTAAAGCAGCAAACATTGTAAGAGGTCAAGGCTTTTGCAAAATGCTGGCTGGAGTGTCGCAAATTTCAGAAATTCCATCTGTAGAGGTACAAATGTGCGAGGTAAGCCTAAAAGATGAAGAGTCATTATACGCTAATATCATTTATTATCTTAAGAACGGATATGCTCCTTCAAACCTCGATCATACTAAGAAAAGAGCTCTAAGGTTGAAAGCCAAACAATATCAGCTCATAAATGATATTCTGTTTAGAATGAATTACGATTATGTTCTCCTTAGATGTCTTGAGAAATTTGAAGCTGAAAAAGTTTTGCAGGAACTCCACGATGGGCCAACAGGCGGACATTATGCTGGAAATGCTACTGCATATAAAATCTTGCGCCCAGGGTATTACTGGCCCACGTTATTCAAAGACTCGCACAGTTACATGAGGAAATGTCAAGTCTGCCAAACTACTGCTGGGAGACAAAAGAAGCCATCCTTACCACTGCAACCAGTTAACATCGAGCAACCCTTCAGTCAGTGGGGATTGGACATAATAGGTGAGATCGTTCCTCACTCTTCGAAGCAGCATAGATATATCCTTACGGCAACAGATTATTTTACTAAGTGGGTAGAAGCAGTACCACTCAAGACGGCTAATGCTGAAAATATCATTGAGTTCATAGACTAATTTATAATCACCAGGTTTGGATTGCCTTCCGCTTTAATGTTCGATAATGCATCATACTTTTCTGGAAATGCAATGACTGAATTTGCACTTAAAAGAGGATTCAAACTCAAATATTCAGCCAATTATTATCCACAGGGTAACAGATTAGCCAAATCTACAAATAAAAACCTAATCAGGATTATCAAAAGAACAGTAGACCAAAATCATAAAAATTGGCATAAATTCTTAATATACAATTTATGGGCAGACCAAATAACGAGAAAAGCTTCCATCGGCACTTCTCTCTTTAATTTAGTTTATGGGAAAGAAGTAGTTCTTCCGACTCACTTAGCAATTCCCTCTTTGTCTCTAGTTCAATACATTGATGAAGTACCAACTTCCTCATTACACCTAAGACAGATGGAAATAATCAAATTAGAAGAACAACGAGAACAGGCTAAGAAAACGCATGCTCATCATCAAGCACTAGTAAAATCCTCTTTTGATTCAAACATAATAACCAGAAAATATTTTTCAGATGGGAGACTTAGTTTTAAAATGTGACAAGGCACATGAAGAAAAGGGGAAACATACAAAATTTCAAAGAATGTGGCTTGGTCCTTTTCAAATTGTAGAAGTCTTCGATCCATCGACATTTGTGTTACAGGATTTAGAAGGTAAAAGAGACTCTTTGCCTGTCAACGGACAAGTTATTAAGAAATATTTTCCATAGAAGATTATTCTTCTATTTTTTGTAGAGTAATGCTTTTCTTTTCATAATAAAACCAGTTGTGAATGGTTACATCAGGCATTTACGAAAGATACGCCAACTCTCTTTCAGATTTTGATTTTTCGTTTGTATAAATAGCAAATCTTTTGGAAAATTGATCTTTATTATTGAAAGATACAGTTAAAGACTCCAACCTAAATATGACATTAGTTTCAACTTCATAAAGTTTGATGAAAACAACCTTTAGTGAAGAAATTGTTTTATATCAGTACAATGAAAGGTATCAATAACAAAATAAAGATTCTCTGTAGAACAGTTACTTCCAAAAACTCTATCATTGTCGTCCAGAGCTATCTAAAGAAAACAATGACTTCCTCCCTGCTAAGGAAATCACAACTTTCAGAGGAACAATCCAAGGATACACTTCATCTTGAAGAATGAGAGGTCTCATCACGAGCCGACTTATCATAATCACAGATATTATAACTTGCTGACTCTGCCAAAAACTGCATACCACAACAGGGCAATGACTCAAGATTGTTACAATCAAGAGGCAAGGGGTCTCATCATGAGCCAGCTTGTTCAGCAAAGTTATAAATCAACTGAATGACTGTGTCATAAATTGGTTATCAAACCAAGACATTGTTCTTTAAGAATAAGAAGAAAAATCAAAACAATAAGTGTGGATATGGACTCTTCTTTGAGGATTGTAGGTTTCTTTAAGTAGGATACAGGATCATTGTTGGGTAACAGGTAACCCTGTTGAGGCTATGAATGCCTGCTGGCAGCAGAGGCTCTACCTACGACAAATGAGCATATTTTAAAACTGGTTTACAGAGAAGACTTTGTTTTATCTCTACAGACCAAGTAATGACTGATGTAAATACAAGGACTAACTTGAGGGAGAAAATAATCAAAGTTGAAAACAGCTGAAACAAAATGTCATTGATAGGTTAGAGCATAATGTACTTTATCTTTCCATAATAAAGTTTAATTTTCTGAAAAAAAATTACTATTTTGGAAGTTGAAAAAATTCAATAGAAACACAGAGATAATTGGTTCTTCCAAGTGAATCGCCAATTGTTGTGGCCACCAACAACCCCCCTCCTTATGAAGTGTTATTACTAATACTAAATAAGTGGGGACCCTTAGTAAAAAAAAAAAAAAAAAAAAAAAGTCAATTAGTGTTATATTTCTTTTAGATGAAACTTATAACATCATGGACTTAGGGAAATACCTTTGGAGAATCTACAAAACCTAAGTTTCATAATGAAGAAAGTAAATTCACTCCTTAAGAGAGATCGCATCGCACAAAGAATGATAAGATACCTTCTAAATAAGCCAAAATGATAAAAAACGCGAGATTGCGACGCGAAACTCCATCGCATCGCATGCATTAAGAAGCACTCACATTAAAAAACCTTAAAATCGCCGATATGCGATATCGCATATCGCACATCGCAAAAATCACATGAATTACATATAATGATTATAACGATTAAGCGATTTGCGATCTTGCGATCTTGCAATTTTGCGATCCTGCGATCTTGCGATAGTGCGATCAAGCAACCTTGCGATAGAACAGCACGATGCAATTGCGGTAATGCGATACAGCGATCTGCGATATCGCAAAACTTCTCCATCGCAATTGGTTCTAGCTCATTATTCGAGAAAACGTTTTTAGGCTAAAAACTGGACATGCGCTTTAATGCGAATTAATGAGTTGTTGCCAGTTGTTAATGAAGTATGGTGTTGTGTTTTTCGAAGAACTAGTTCACGTAAGGTGGCGTGTTTTGCATATCTTTGGCATTTAAAGTTTTCTTGTCATTATTTTTATCATTACTTCCACCTCAATTGTAAACTGCAAGAACAAAGGACGAAGCATTATACAGGGCAGTATGCAGGAAACTATGAGGAGGAAAGACAGTACTCCAATGACCATTTCGGAAGGCACACCTAATCCACTTAAGGAAGAGAAAGAGCCGCAGAACTCTTCTGAGGCATCCATCACAGATTTCTCATATCCAGCTACGGTTGAATGGGTACTGAATGATGCTGATACCAGAAACAGACAGTTTAATGCTCAGGGTCAAGAGCTCATGGAATCACTATTTTTACAAATTTTTAGCTTTATACCCGATAAGAGAAAAAGGCGCAAGAGGCGAAAAAACGCATCACGAAAGCCCGGATCAAGAAAACTTGCTCGAAAAGGAAGGCTTCTAATTACTCAATCACCTGCAAGCCCTGAAAATTGCAAGGAAGAAACGATAGAAACAAACTGGAAACAGAAAGCTAAAGCAGAAGCAATCCGAGGGTTAACCAAGTTAAAATGGGATTATTACCAGGCATACATGGTAAAGCCACCTAGTCATTGGATGACTCTCAAGTATATCATCAATTTTTCTGAGAAGATAGTGCCAGCTCTTGCCGATTCTGTTTGCTTAACTCAACCAAAGAAGGAAGACAGCCAGCTGACTCTACTCAGGCAAATACTGAATGCTTGTGATGTTAAGGAGCAAATTTAGAGACAGTTAGATATTAGATTTAATTTTAGAAATAGTTTTACTTAGAAAAAGGACGGTCATTTAAACCGAATCCTGAATTTATGTTAAATAAGTTATTTAGTTAGTAGTATTTAAACCCTTCTCATGCATTTAGAGAAGGGTCTCAAAATTGATCAAAAACTTGTCCTTAGAACATGCACTTTTGTACCCTCAGAGGAGGTTTTGATGAATGAATGGAACAGGGTTTATTTGATATTTGCATTTTATATCTGCTATTGATGTTGCACTTCTGTACTCTTAGTGGATGTTAAATCAAGGAGAGATAAATCAATTATTGCTTGAAGCTCATGAGTAGGACTAGTTATAAATGGTACTTTTATCTCTTAACCATTTCTTCTTATGCGTTAAAGT
>APFE030028271.1:0-15335 GCA_000404065.3 Pinus taeda | reverse complement strand
AATAAATTAATCAAATAAAATTAAATTGAGATTTGTTAATTAAATAAATAAAAAACAATACGAAGAATTAACAAATTAAACTTATTCATGAATTAGATATATCAATTAAAATATTTTAGGTTCTAGGTAAATCAATAGGAATAATTAAAGCTAAATAAATAATTAATTAAATCAATTATATAAGTGTCGGCTTCTTAAAAATTAGGGATCTAGGTTTATTTATAACCAGGTCATAAAGGCTCTTCTCTCAATAAGTTTTCATTCATATTCTATCTGATTTAGTCCTGATGATGGACCTCCTTTGGGGTTTGAAACGTCGACAGAATGAACACGAAACTATGGATAATCCGGATCATACCACTGCAAAAAACTACCACAAAAGCTTAAAATCTAGCATAAATATAATAAAAAACATGCAATAAACTAATCAAAATGGTGGATTAATTTGAATTAGGAGGCTGAATGAGCCCATATAATTATCCATTTTTGGGGCTTATCACATGTATCAACCAAATCAAAGCACATATCAAATCATCATAAAGCATATACTAAACCAACATAAATCAAATAATAAACCATCATAAAGCAACTACCAAACCACCATAAGGAACCACCAAACCACCATATCAAGCTGCTAATTCTTGTAGTTGATTTCAACTACCCAACTGGGCATGTTCATGATTCTTGTACCACGCACATAGCTTCCATCAGTTTTAAAATAAATTAAAACAAATTCACATTGATATCTCATCAATATGGTACATTTGCAATCATGTTTGCTTCCTATCACAACAAGTCAAACTAGCATATTTGACCAAGTCAACATGTCTAACAATATCACATTAGGTTAGCTCAAACATAACTATCAAAATCATAAATGACATGTAAACATCATAAATCAAAATCATAGATCATGTGTAATCATCATGGGCTAGAATCATAAATCACATGCATAATAAAACCGAAATACAATACCGATACTTATCCTTCATCGATTGTTACTTCTACCTTGGTTATTTCTATAACACATTGGATTGGTTGCACCACCCGACAAACATCCATTGCCTTCTCATCAACCATGTGCACATACGACATACGACTCCATGCAACACATGCATCTACACTGACATACAGCACATTCACGTACACCCAATGTACAACACAACTCAATAAATATGCCTACATCTTGTGTATAACACAATACATGCACCTACACCTAATGTACAACCCAACACAAATATGTGTCTAAGGTGCAACACAATGAATTCATATGTCATGATACCATGACTGCATAATGCACATACATAATATAGCATGCCCATAACTCAGCATGGATGACATGCACCCAATATCACACATACAACAACACCATATATATAACATGTACATAGTACCACCAGTACATCACACCACCTACACAACATGTGCACATCATCACATGTGCATGACACCACCTACACATCGTGTACACAACACCACATCTACACTACACCATTGTACAACATGTACACAATACCACATGTACACAGTACCACACACACAATGTGTATGTGACACCATATGTACATAGAATCACATGCACGACATGTACACAACACCGCATGCTCATAGCACCATATGTACAACATGTCCACGACACCACATGCTCACAACACCACTTGTACAATCATGCACACAACACCATATGTACATAGCACCATACGTACAACATGCACACAACAGAAAGTGTCCATAGCACTGCATATCCAACATGTACATAGCATTGTCTGTACACATCATTGCATATCCAACATGCACAGAGCACCATATGCACACACACCGCATATACATCATGAAGATAGTACAATATGTATACAACACCCCATATGCAATATTCACACAACCCTATTTGTACCATCTTGTACATAACATTGCATAAATAACATTTACACATGCTATGTATACACAACACTGCGAGTGCACACATCACTGATGCAACATGTACAACATATACAACGTATGCTCAAAAATAGTACCACACATCCAAAACCACATTGTCCTTACCAAGAAACCTTGCTTCCGATATCTCATCCATGCTTATCCTAGCATTCCGCAGACCACACTGCTTTCAGTTTGCTGATGTATCCTTCAACATTACCTGTCATAACATAAACATAGGCATAATACAAGTATACAATATCAATTCATATTCACATGATACTGACCTCATATATTTGTCATGACTACTCTTCCCACTTGGTTCCTCATCTCCAGGAATTCGTCATGCCATTCACCTATATAGGCAATCATTCCTCCACAAGAATGATCCTTGAAAACCTTGTCAAACAGGGGCACAGATACATGGATACATACATACATATATACATGTTAGCATAAAACAATCATGATACTGTCAGACAACAACATACATACATACATACATATATATAATATATATATATAATATATAAACTTCAACATAATCATGATCATAAAATTATTACCAGATAACATAAGGTCTAGGTTAAGAGAACTTCCTTATTTATGCACAAGCATTGAGAGAAATAGTTCCCAACATATCCAAAGCATATGACACCACTAATCCATTTACTTTACCTTTTCTAGTTACATTTCTTGTGTTTGCGTTGCTATTGTCCATTTTGCACAATGGACCCAACCAGTCCAACCAATTGTCATAGTCTTACCTTCCGTTGCGCTTACTCATGCACAGAGCTTCATCTGGGTCTTATATCATCGCTTGGGTACCACAAATCTCTCCTGATTTCCATCAACTTTCCTCTTTCCCAACCAATTCCGAAGACTCAACAATAAAAAAGGAAAGACAAGAAACAAACAAGAAGAAGACCATAAAAACCAATAACAACATGACTCCGCAAACAAAGTGGTATGGCTATACACTAGACATAAATAAAGCCACAAATCAAGCCCAACAATTCATAAAAGACTAGAAGCACAAGACTAACAACAAACACCATGACTCAATCCCCATGGTTCCCAAGAAAAGCTCAACCCGAGCCTTTTTCAATATTTCATGGCAACCTCTCTTACCATGCAACTCCATGCATCATGCTCACAGATGTCAACCACATGTTCAAAATATCAAGACAATCATATTTATCAATTTGAAATCAACTCTTACAAACAACCATGTTATAATCCAAAGTCATTAGACATAGCTACAACTATCAACTACATTCAAGTACATATCAATTGTCTCAACACATACATGTTAGTACAATAATCTTAAAACAAATCATTTGAGCACATACTCATATTATGTCATTTGAGATGACATAATAGGCACCAAACAATCAAATACCAAATAAATGACATAATCAACTATGAAACACCAAGTATAATACATAAGAAAACTCACACCTTAGTGTACCTCAGGGGAGGCTATCTTGTTTGCTAATCAATCTAGTTAGCGAAATATAACTTTACAACATGTCAACATAAATCATGATATCCATAACAGTAACTAACTAACATGTTCATATTACAAGCTCATAAGCATATTTCGTTCATGCATAATAATCACATGTGTATGATCAATCTAGATTAGTATGACACCATATCACAAATATGTTAGCTCATACCTGAGTATCGCAACCATAACCATCTGCATAGGTCAAACCAGGTTAACACAATACATATAACATCAAGATCTTCAATGCAATGAACATAACCATCACACATATGACCAATCCAAATTACAACATCGATATCTCAATCAAATGACCCTAATCATCAAGTTAATAGCATATAACAACAATAAGCTATATATCATACTCATCTACAACATACAACATAATCATTAGGTTATTTAATATAAAACAACAATAGAAACGCATACAACTACAAGTTACTATCATTCTTGACTATCTAACACGTGCATATAACTACACTAACCATCTAACATATATCATGAATGTAACCATAACATCAAAGACATGTACAAAAACCTAATGTATATAACCCTAATGCATATAACAATCCTTTAACTTACATACCTGCATGCCAAACATACAATACCTATATGACGTTCTTCTCTTAGTACCCCAAAGTTCAATGTTACAACCTCATTATGATGATCTGCATCTCCTACTCTATCTCATCCAACACATTAGCATCATAACAGCCAATAGCATCATGAAGACCTAAATTGCATACAATGTCTTCACAAGGCATCTTTGACCTAATATTCAAACTATAACCAAGACCATACATGCATAAAAACTTTATATAGACATATAACAAATGAGTACCAAACCATACACACATCATTCTAGCTAGAGTCCAGTCATCAATGCATGACCATATCAACTACACAAACCATGACCTCATGCATGAAAACAACCATTACTCCATTTTACACATTGGCACATGCAACCAACAGTATGCATAAGCAACGCAAAATCAACTACACCTATGCATAAATACATGTAGTCGAACATGAGTGATAAATTCTTGTAATCAACCTACAAGACTGATACATGTAATCAAAATATTCAAAAATGTAACCTAACATACAAGGATGTAAGTAGGTATCATGAAATCAACATGTAATCGACATATAATTCATACACATTCAGTGACATGTTCCAAAAATCAAGACATCATATCTATTAATTTGAAATCAGCTTTCACCAATACTAACAACCTATAAGCATACCCCCTTACTATCCATGGTCCACACTAAGGTAGAAGGAGGAAGCTACTATAATGGCCCGATCTCCAATGTCTAATTATGGAAATGGGATCTCCAAAGCTCTACTAAATTTAACCACACTTGAAAAGAAATTGATTTTTTTTTATTTCTCATACATTTGTATGAGATTAAGTCAAAAACATTGCACTTATTCCACTTGTAACATAATAACTAAAAACATGCCACTTTTTCATTTCCTTACATGCAAATTTTCAAATTCCTTCCTTGCAACCTTTCAAATTCCCTACATGCAACTCTTCAAATTCTTTGCATGTAGATAGGCATAGATCAGCTACATCTATATTATCATACTACAATATTATCCCATCTAAAAAAAACAACATTTTCTTCAAACAATTACCATACTTTTACATTTTCCACAAACAACTACTATACTATTACATTTACATGTAAGAATTTATTCAAACACTTTAGATGCAAACTAATATAGAAAACTATTTGCATACAAGTAAGAAAATATCAATTACAGAAATACTGTTACATATCAATACTATCCCCAACCACAAAAACAACATACTCATTGGGGCATTTGATCAAACAGTTTGTATGCAATTAATCATTGAACCATTTAAGAATTTCATCAAACACTTTGCATGCAAACTAATATAACGAATGATTCAATGCATATATCCTAAACTATAGTAGTACAAGTTATGGAAACTGAACCTTATGACTAGTGGAATTATTCCTAACTATGGTTCAAGTTTCAACTTCTGAGATTTCATAGATGAAAAGTTATAACAAAATACCAACACAGTCCTATTTGGTGCACAATTCTAGAAGTATCCAGAAAGCTCAATTTAGACTGGTCATATCTCCTACAATATAGCGAATAACTATCTGAAATTTTTATCACAATATAAGTGGGATTTCCTCTCATTGTGGAAATTTTTTTAGCTCCTGAGAGTGCCTAGAATAGAATTTATGACAAAAATGTCAGCGTGACCTGTTTGAGACCTGATTTTAGAAGCATTCAAAAGGTTCAAATCCCTCTGTTCATATCTCCTCTGAAGTTTCTACCACATAATCATTGGTATTTCCCCTCAATGTGGACAATTTTTTATCTTCTGAAAGCCTATGGAAGAAAAGTTATTGCAAAAATTCCAACGTGACCTGTTTAAAGGTGCATTCATGAAGGCCATCTTCCTTAGATCATAATTCATAAAGTATTGTGAACCAATATCTGAAATTTTTACCACATTATTAGTGAAATTTACCTTCATTATGGACAAATTTTTAGCTTCTAATATGCCACAGAAGAAAATTTATAACAAATATGACAGAAAGGTCTAAAATTTAACCTTTGTTCTTCATTTTACTTATGATAGAGCCCATCCAGTCCAAGTGTTTGAAACATGCTCTGATACCACTCTGTAACACCCTCCGGGGTAAATGTGCATATAAACAACATAATAGGAACATAAATGCAATAAACATATCAGCCATCAAAATCCATATATACATCTGTACATTTGCACATGAAAATCAAGGTAATGATTTTTTTTTCCATTAATAAATGCAATGAACCAACCGAAGATGTGACTACCATGTTCCACCCGACCATAGATTGGCTGAGCCAAGTATTTCTTCATCCAATCACCCCTATGCCATATTCCAAGCATGAATGTGGGATCTCATAAAGCACATCAATCAAAACTCATCTAAGGCTTCCAGAGGCCACCCACCTCAACCCATCAAATAGTGATTCCACCTCACGGTCAGACATCACCAAAAACCATCATCAGATTGGTCTCCATCCAAGCCTTCCAAGGCTTCTAGAGTTTTTTTCCAACCAAGGCTTCTAGAATTAGTAACTCAACCCATAGCTTATACAGGGCTTCTAGAGCATTTTTCCAACCAAGGCTTCCAGGACTAGTAACTCAACCCACTAAGGGATTCCAGAGCGTTTGTCCAACCAGGGCTTCAAGGACTAGTAACTCAACCCAAGCTATTATAGGGTTTCCAGAGCGTTTGTTCAACTAGGGCTTCCAAGACTAGTAACTCAACCAAAGCTAAGGAAACATGATAACCAACCAAAACAAAACAATGAACATAAACCCACAATCACCATGGCTATCTAAGAAATGGCAAAGCTAAGCAATCCACTATCAATCTCGACTATCCTGCATGCAAATGACAGATCATAACCAAGAAACCACATGAATGTGCCATGCATGCCAAAATGAGTGAAGAAATCATACACGCAACTCGGTACCTACAAGAAAATATGATGTAGTTGCTGATGTCAATGCCTTCTTGCCCTTTCCTGCTCTTCCTTTGCCTTCTTTCTCCAAGAATCCAAGTATGCCACACCCACTAAGAGTGTTGCAAGAAAACTCTAAGTCTCCAAGCGTATGAGAGAGAGAGATAATGAGAGAGCTCCAGAGCTAAACTGACTAAGTCTTGCCCACTAATCCTCAGAAGCCTTTTTATTAATGAGACCTCTATTTTCTTCATTTTCCATTTTTTTCCTTCAATTTCCTCCTCACATGCAACATGTGACCTTTCACCTTACTTTCCTCCTAATTTCCATTATTTTCATAAATAAATGTGCCAAAATACCTTTTTTCCTCTTTAATGCCTTAGCCATTTCCTTTGCCAATTTCCTTGGCCATAAACAACCAGATGAACACCCGCTAGGATGTCTTGCCACCATTCAACTTGGAATATGTGTCCCATAATCCGTGGTTATTGTTTTTAACATTGATTACATGGAATTTTCAGCAGGCCGTTACACTCTAAGAGGTAGCTTCTCTTAGAACCAATCAACAAAGTCACATCCTGGACATCTTTCCTACGAGAATAACTTATTAGCAAGGAAAATACGAACATGTTTATTGTGGGGAACCCTGATTGAATTGAATGACCTATACCCATAACCTGAACCTTGTGTTCAATAGGGTCATAAGTTTTCAAGGACTTGTGTTCATGGTTCACTTGTTAACAGGAGATGAGATGTGAAAGCTTTGCATGAGGATAAACGAAAACCATTTTATCTTTTTGTTTATGTCAAATAAGAAACAACCTCTTTTGCCAGTAAAATAAGTCGGGATCCCTCATCCGCCCTGGCACAATGATTTCCCAATAATAAGTGCTAATGTGTACATGAAATAAAATGAAATTAATAAAGGGAAAAGGATTGAGAAAGGCTTCTTGTGTAGAGGTAATGTAACAACTCCGCAAGGGTATTGGCCAGGCTCACTGGTAGGAGAGAAACATTCGCGATTTCTTGAAGTGAATTCGTCAGGGTACTCTAAAGGCCTAATGGAAATGGAGAAACACCATAAACCTATTTTAAAACTCTGGATACAATAAACCTTCTGTTATGTTCTCTGCATCTTCATGAACTACTAGCATGTGTGAGATTCTAATTGGGTGTTTACTAACTAGCATGACCTAGTTGAGACACAAAGTGAGGGAATATCTTTAAAGGCCAAGGTAACACAGAGGTTCCCATAGTGAATGTTCAATATTCCACTGCATCATTATCCGGACTTGAAATATTCTAGGGATGTTGGCAGATATGTTGGATTCTACCAGTGGTTCGCAAATTATTGTAGCCACTACAACATTACCCAAATTTTTGGGTATATTCAAAAATTTAGGTCCCCTTATACTTCCTCAACCCATTAGGGTTTTTATATGGTTTCTAATAAGTCAACCTCTCCTTGAACTATCCATCAAAAACCATATTAATGATTGCACATATTACTATCTTTATTCTTCTAGATTTACCTATGAGCTTGACCATAATGGCACCTTAGGATTTAGGGGGTACCTTATGGCTTAACCTCATCCTGCATTGGTTATCTTAAATTACTTAGGGTTTTCAATAGGTGGATGCAGTTGGACATCCTATTAGGAATTATCTTTCCATCAGTATGCATTTGCAAGAGAGAGGCATATGTTTGTGGCAATGGTCCTATTTTGAATATGTCCTTACACCTTTGAGTGATCTAGGGTTGGGAAGGTTGTTTAATAATGGAGAGTTTGATCGTCACTTTTACTCAACAATTATAGCATGCACCTTATCATCATTTAGTGATATCCCTTAGTCTGGGCATTCAATTTTCAATGGGAGGTTAAAGTTGTCGTAGCTTTGAATGTTGGTTCACATATGAACCTTTCAAGAAAATATTTGACCAATTGAGATAGATCCATTCACAAAGTCATCTTAAGGGACTAGTGTTCCGATGATGCACATGCCTTCAAGTCTTTATATCTCAAAATACACTTCCAATGTGATGGAAGTACCTTATGTTAATGGTTGAAAGGTCTCTTTTGGGTTCTCACCCTATCAACTATATTAGGAGTATGAAACTACCACTGGGCTTATTGCACCTTTGAAGCCCTAAATTGTTCCCATGTGCACCTTATTCATGTTACAACTTAGGCGATGACCCATAGAATGAATTCTCACAAATACCTCAGGTCATTGACACTCTAATTGCATATTCATCTATAATATCACATGTTGGATTAAGGGGGCCTGGCCCAAGTTCAGAGTTGTTCACGCCAACTGAAAAAACCCTATTTGCTAGTCCTTTCGGCAATAACCTGCATAGCGCAGGCTTCAGTCTCACCCAAAGTAGTATTAGGGGATGCTAGAACTAGGTTCTCGCATCCAGAGACAATGTGATAAGTGGTCTTAAGCCCTTGCATCTTATATCTGTCTTCGTGCAAATCGATATCCTGCTATGGTCTGATATCATAGCTCCAGGAAAATGGCTTCTAGACCTTCGTGAAAGTCTGTGATCGGTCTTCACAGACCCTAAAGAGGAAAACTATCCACTTTCATGCACTAATTAACAACTCTACATATTCCTTCATACGAATCTACACAATTCATTAGAAATCTTAGCAGAATTAATCCTTAACTTCACGAAACCAGATAATTAATTAAGTCATGCATAAATATGATAGATTCAGTAGATTCGTGCAACATTTACACATTATTCCATAGAAACACATTATTGAGTGATAAAACATAGCATAAACATAATTCACAATAATAATCAGATGCAAGATATTTCTCCAAAATCTGTCTTTATTTAGTTCCAACATTTAATTTACATATTTCTCCGCCCTGCATACTCAGTTGCAGGGGTCTGCGCACTCGGCTATGGACTTTCCAAGGCATCATGTGCACTCAACTGCGGACTTTCCAAGGCATCATGTGCACTCAGCTGCAGACTTTCCAAGGCATCATGTGCACTCAGCTGTGGAATTTCCAAGGCCTCATGCGCACTCAACTGCAGGAGCCTTCCCCTTTCACCTAAGTATAGGAAAACAGAGTTTTCCTTCCTGAGCATTAGTCCAAAAAAAGGATCTTCATTCAATTTTTTTCCAACTACCACCTCTAGACTCATTATGACTCAACTATATATATCTTTTTCCAATACAATACCATGGCCTTCAGACCACGGGTGAGTCTCAACAATTGACCTATCACTTACCCAAACAAGGGGCTAAAACCCCTTTGACTCCTATCTAGATGTGCGCTTCGCATCCACATTTCGTGGGGACTTTACATTATTTACAAAATTTTTACAAAAATAAGTTAAACTAACCCTAAAAATGACCCCAAGGACCCTATCCCAACATCACATAATATCTAGATCACATGTAATTCATGAGCTCACCCAAATGCCTAAACTCTATGTTTAAGCATGCTTCATTCAAACCATATATCTTAGTCCTAGTTGTTGCCTTATTTACCTTGATATGAAAAGTTTGAGGTGTATAAACTAACTTGTTCTATTTCTTTCTTGTGTAGGGAATTAAATGAGGCTTTAAATGGAGTTGGCATGGCTTTGTACCAACCAGTGCAATATATACACTAAACAATACCTTGAAATAAAACTAGTTAAGTTTCATGTCATTATTTCCAGAGCATGGTATCATTTTTATGACTCCAAAGACCATCTAAAAGTGTGAAGGAAATTTCAACGATCAATATCAATCTTGGCTCATTGTAAAAGCATTGGAAATCACAAATCAATGTTATATTAAAGAAGAGGCTCTTATATATATATATATATATATATATACAACAAGATGTAAAAGGAGAACACTATGGCACTCCCTTCCAAGTTCCAAGAACCTTTCAATAAACTCAAAGGCACATCACCAGGAGATAGATGAATGCAAGTGAGGCATAGTGGCAAGAAAATAGGCCCGTCCTAGGATCGAGCATCCACAACATTGCAACATATGGGCAACACATGTTCTAGGGTTTACAAGGACCCTCTTCAAACTCCTCTCTCTTCTTCATCATAATGTAAATATCTCCCTTTATAATGTCTATTGATATGTGAGGCCTGTTTTGAGCGTGTAATAATCATTTTTCTTGAGAAGGAGGTGAGTAAGATCAAGAGTCATGAGGGTAGTTGAAAGGTCATAAGGGGAGGTCAAGGGATACAGTAGGTGAATGGTCATCTGACCTATATAAATGTGCCCTCATGCCTCATTAATAAGGTGGAATTTATCACTTGAGTTGAGGCTAGGATTAGATAGTTGATTTATTCTTAAGAGCTAGAGCCACTCAACTCTTTGGAGCTAGTAAAGTGGATTTGCAATGGGGTTAGGGTTTTGCATTGGGCAATGATATGAGCAGACCTTGTTCCATTATTGGGTTTTGACCAATTGGAATATATGTGCTTGAAGTTGTAGCAACATTAATAAGACATTCTGTCTATTCGACACTGATTCCCATGCTTACTCGTGGTGGTTGTATTGGTTGTCTGATACTTCACTATATTTGTATGTGTGCTTTCATATACACAATATGTTATGGACTGATACATAGTGGTTGGATGTATGTTTTTCTTTCGAATTTGTGTTTACTTTTTCCTTTCCATGTTGGTGATCTATTGTGAACTACTTTTCAATTAACATCTGACATGTTCATGTTTATTGTATGTTTGATTGGGTTTTATCCCACTAATCCCTCTCATGGTATGCCTCTTATTATTGTTGTTGAGACTTGTTTGTACCTCTTTCTGGAATATGTCAATCTTGGGTTGACTTTGTTTCACTTTCTGGTCATTATGTTCTTTCCCCACTCTAAAACCTTCTCCAAGAGTGGAAACATTCATGGTGGCAGTCGTGCCCACACCCCGGATGGGGCTCCTATCCCAAATGGTGTGATGTCTAATTGGGACTTCACACCGGGGAGACCCCCCTAGTTGTTGGCGGTACATTTCATCCTGTCAGCAGGTTCTTTAAGTGCTCCTTCTCCTATTCTCAATTTAGATATTGTAAGCATTCAAAAACATTGCAAATCCTATCAAACCTTCACAAAAACCATTCTCTAATACCAAACTGATCCAAAATTTAAAAAGTTAAGGTTTCATGAAATGATTTGCAAGCTAGTTTACGTCTTTTAGGCAATGGACCGCAATTGCAAAAGCACACAAACTTAAGTAAATTTTTCAAAATTTAAACAGTTAAAAATGGACAAACATGCAACATCAAACAAAATAGATTGATAACAGAGTTCACCCCTCCTGGGCTACATCTTCAGATCCAACTTCCAATAGTGGTTTTTTTATTATTATATGCTTAAATTCTCAATACATCATCATACAAGCTTCAATCTACAAAAATAACACTGCCATCATGTCTAGAATGCCCAAGAACCCCTATCTAAGCTCTTCTTGAGATAAAAAAGGGTTTAAAAATGAGCAAGAAACCCTCCTTTTTCCAAAACTGGTATGCCACTTCACCATATAATCTCTTTGCCCTATCAAAACTTGCAACAAAATCATGATAATCCAATTAGTGGGTGCATTGAAGTGGTAAGGCAAAGGTCACGGGTTTGACTCGCACCTCTCATGGTTGTTTTTGGTGGTTGGTTTAAATATTGAAAAAAAATAGCCAAAGCCCCTTTTCAATGCCCGTACCGATGGTCGTGTGGTCCCATGGGATCGAGGGGTGCAGGACATAGGCCATGCGCTCTCCCTGGACCCGCTCTTAGTCCTTTGCTTGACATTTGGCATAGGGCCATCACAGTAGGGTGCCACACACTATTGAAAATGCAACAAGATGATGGAGCTTGGTGAAAAGAAGTTGCCTTCACTAAGTGGGCCCGCAGGTTATTTTTGGCGCAAAGTCTATTTTTAGACTATGTCTAGTTTTAGACATATGGATCATGGTCTATGAGTTGCAGGATGCTATTTGTGGATGATTGGTCATGTTGGTAAAAATAGATGGACCTCTATTTTTAGATATATGGGCGGAGTCTATTTTTAGATTGGTATGCTAAAAATAGAACAGTCGAATATTATTAGCTCTTAATAATATTTGGACTATAAACATTATCTTATTCTCTTGGAGCACTTCAGTTCGAGCTACAGATGTGGCACATGCAACTGCCATAAGGAAATACACTTTTCTTATGGGTTACTTGAGCTATTGCATGAAGGACTTTAGTTAGAACTCAAGTGATTGAGTTTGGTGGAGTTGAATGAGGATTTGATGGAGTTGTGTTTAGTTTGACTTAGTTGAACTAGTTATATTTAGTCTAACTAACAAATACACTAGTGATGAGTGATGTGAATTAGTTATTAATTAATTCACTAATTATTAACTCATAAATAAACTAAAGAATACATTAGTTAACTCAGTGCATGGACAGTTCAGTGGAGACAAGTGTTAGAGGTGAGTGAAAGGGCAAGACAACTATCAGTTGTGACTATAGTTGTGCATGTGATTTGCACAATCAACGGATTGAGATTTCCAATGAGGATTGCGTAGTGTTACATAAGGGAAATATGAGTTTGGATTAGCCATTCTCATTCTATTCTCATGCAGGATTGTGCAGTGGAGGCAGGCAAACAGCGGAGGAGATTTGAACCTGTGATTGATTCAGATTTGAGCTAGTTTATGTGTAACAGGTGGAGATAGTACTGAGTACTTGCGAGGAGTATTGTACTATGTACTGTTACATGTTCTCAACCAATATAATATACATATAGTTGGGGGTTTTCAGCTATATGCTTTCCCTGTGATATACTGTGTTGATATGTGCGATTGATGCTTCAATGTGTGCATGCCATTGTCTCTTAATACTGCAAAATTGATGATCAACGTAGAGGAGGTTATGTATTATGCATGATTCTGCAAATAGTGTATAATCAAGATAACCTCTGTGAATACGTGTCATATTATTCAAAATTTCTACATGGTATCAGAGCTGGCTGATTTGTAGAAGAGATTTCTACATTATATCAAAGCGTAGTTGATCATCAGATCTATTATTCAGAAAGTGTTTACATTTTATTTCTTCAAGCAGAGTCTGTAATCGGGCCAGGTAGCCTCTGGATTCATCCTTCTTTTGGAAGGTGAGATATCTGGTGAATGCCCATATAGTCAATCTTTGTATGAGAAATACTTTGTTCTCACGAATTTTAGATTAGAAGCGGTTGAGTTTTGAGCTGGTGGAATTCGAATTTGCAGCAGTGTTTTCTTGGTGTCAAAGTTGAAAGGTCTTTCAACGGATTGTGATTGGAGTATGCCCTTGAGGGCAGCTCTAACTATATGGCATGGAAGGACAGGATGGAGGCGGTGTTAGATGACAATGGGTTGAAGGAGTTCATAGATGCGGATGTCCCAAAACCTACTGATGCTACTTAAGTCGGGGATTGGCAAAAGAAGACAACAAAGTGTCAAAGGATTCTGTTGGAGGGTGTGAGGGATCACATTGTGTCCAGCCTCCATGGAAAGGCTTCTCCATACTTGATGTGGAAAGCATTGACAGATCTATTACCAAAGCAGAGCGACCGGAGGAAGTTTGGTGCTCAAAGTTTAAACTCAGAAACTAAAGTTGGAAAGAGCGACAGTATGCCCAAGTATCTCAAATTGAAGCTTCACCCATGCCAGATGAGCTGGGGAGAGTGGGAGGGTGCAATGTCGCGATGATGAGGACTTGGTGAGCTTGGCTCTCCTTGGTCTTCTGAAGAGTTGGCATTCCTATCAGGACTATGTCAATGGTTGGGAGAAATTGCCAGGATGGGAGAGAATTTGGTCGGATCTTGTGCAAGAGGAGATTAGGCGGAATACCGGGGACGGATCTTCATCAAAGGCATCTGATGAAGAAAATTGCACTTTGGCTACCGAAGCAAAGAATGGGAAGAACAAGGAAGCTTCTCATTCCAGTGTGAAAGGCAAGAAGCAGGGCATGTCCAAGGTGAAGTGCTTTCACTGTCACCAGCACGGACACTATGCCACAAATTGTCCATAGAAGAAGAAAAATAAGCAAGTTGCTGGATTTGCAACGGGAGAGGCCTTAGCCTCGCAGTTTGAGCTATATTTTTCACTGATTGCATGCTCGGTATCAAATGTGATGGGATCTGTATGGTTCTTGGATACTGGTGCATCTTTTCACATGACAGGAGTTCGAGATTTGTTTTCTAATCTGAATGAGAAAGATCTTGGACTGCACATCGAGATGGGCGATGATGGTAGATACAGTGCGACCGATATCGGTACCATTTTCTTTGAGAGGGAGTCTGGTAAACCCTTCGTATTGAAGGAAGTGATGCATGTTCCAAGATTGAAGAAGAATCTTATCTCTATGGCGATGTTAGAAGACAAGGGATAT
>APFE030028269.1:0-38097 GCA_000404065.3 Pinus taeda | reverse complement strand
TAAATTAATTGGTGACCGTGTTATTTATCTGGTCTTGTATGTTGATGATATATTGTTGGTTGGAAATGACAAAGAAATAATCCAGGATTTGAAGACCCAATTGTCCTCCAAATTCGACATGAAAGATCTCGGTGCTGCAAACTATATTTTGGGCATGGAAATTAAAAGAGAACGGGCAAAGAGGAAGCTCTGGTTAAACCAAAGGAAGTATGTCGAGACAATATTGCAGAGGTTTAATATGCAGGATAGTAAACCGGTGAAGGTTCCTATTCCTGTAGGCGTAGGTTATCTACTACAGTGTCCCAAGACACAAGGAAGAGGAAGAGGAACATGTCCCCGTGGTTCCATATGCAAGTAGGTCGGTTAGCTTTGATGTATGCAATGGTCTGTACTGACCAGACATTGCACATGCAGTGGGAGTATTGAGCAGGTTTATGTCAAAACCAGGGAAGGAGCACTGGACAGCAGTGAAGCGGGTTTTCAGGTATTTGCGTGGCACTAGTGATTATGGTTTGTGCTACCAAGGAAGACCAGGATGGACAGAGTGTTGGATATCCGTGGCTTTGTTGATGCAGACTGGGCTGGAGATCTGGATCAGAGAAGATCTACAAGTGGGTATGTGTTTAACCTATTTGGAGGTGCAGTCAGTTGGATGAGTAAGAACCAATCTATAGTGGCACTATCAACTATAGAGGCATAATACATGGCAGCCACTCATGCAAGCAAGGAAGCAGTTTGGTTGTAGAGATTGTGTTCAAGTATGGGGATAGTACAAGGAGCTATAAGGATAGACTGTGACAACCAAAGTGAAATTTTCTTGGCAAAGAACCATGCGTATCATTCAAAGACAAAACACATTGATGTTCAATATCACTTTGTGAGGGATATGATAAAAGAAAAAAAGGTGTTGCTGGTAAAGGTGGACACTTTGAAGAATACTGCAGATGCATTGACAAAATCTGTGAGCTTTGAGAATTTATCCTAGTGTAGAGAAACAATGGGCATTTCAGGGCTGAAAAAGTGACTAAGTTCTCCTATGGCCCCCTGTGGAAAGAAAACAACAAATGGGAGAATGTTGAGTAATTAACAAAATATTTTGTATTGTATGTTCCACTAGAAAAATTGGTTGAGGATGGACATCGTGAGCAAGGCAACTCGAGATCAAACCTCACTAAGGTGGTTGTGCCATGTACTAGGAGAGAGAACACCACAACTTAACAAACAAAAATAAATAAAGTATTTTTTATTAATATTCAATCAACCCATATAATATTATTTTTAATATATATATAATCAACAAAGAGTTAATAAATATTATATAATATCAAGTTTCCTTTTCTTAAATTAGATATTATTATTATCAATCATATATCTATTTTAACTTGTAAACGAATAAATTTTAAATACAAATCTCTTAAAAATATTCCGTTGACGCATAAGCCTATGCCATTCTTGCATTATAGACCAAACCCAGGGGATCATAACAATGTGTAAAAAAGAAAGACGGTAACATTATCACCATATGACTTGTTTATATCTTTTCTACTTCACAATAATATTATAAATATTATATTATAACTTATTAATCACAATCATATAAACTCTTATAATTTAGTTTATATTCTAAATTCAGAATTTCGTATGAGTAGATGTATTTGAGAAGGTTAAATTATTTGCATGAACATTCTCTATATTTCTTTGTTTTAACCTTTAGTATAACGAGAAGGTTGACGGGTTTAACTTCATAAATCAAGGTTTTTTTGTCGTTCATAGTTTATATTAGTTAAAAGCAAATTTGTTAATTCATGAAGATTTTTCGAAAAAAATCACTAATATTTAGTTATTCATAAAAAATTTCAAAAACTTATTCACTAGGCTTAAATTTATATCTATATATATTAATTTTTTTATAGAATATCATATTACTGATATTTTAATAAATAAAGTGAAGGGTGGAAATTACCATTCAATCATTCACTTAATGCATTAATATTTGTTCCCCGGATGCGGGTGTCTAAGGTTGCTTTCATTGCGATGGGATTGGAGTGGGCTGTGAAGAGCCGCCACCTGCCAGCCTTGTATAGCGGAGCTGGATCCATGTGGAGGGAGGGTCACAAGCAGGTGGGTTTCACTTGGTTTAAAGGAATGTATTCTGGCGACATTAATACTCCGTTCACCTCTGCACATGTTATCTTGTTTTGGCTCTCGGCTCCCATGAATGCCACAGTTATGGTGGGAGCGTCTCGAGGCAGGGGAAGGTGCATAATAACTAGACTCCACCATGGGTTTCAACTGTTGTTCCTTGTGTTGTGTTGGTTGGGCTCTGGCTTAGCTAGCTCGAAGCCTCTGTCTAATTCCCCGACTCCCGCTGTTGCTTTGGGCTCCCGTACGATAGTCTGTGTGTATGGTCTTAGTCATATCTCTCCGGTGGTCTGTTCTGTAATTCACAAAGGCATTGTCTCTGCTATCATGCCTCGGCTCCGCCAAAAAATGCTCAGCCGCAGAGGCACCTCTCGGGGTGCGCCTTCTCGCCCTTCTTCCGGTGACGCTACTTCTAGTCAACACCCTTGCACTCGCAACGGAAGAGAGAGCACTCTGAGGCCTAGTCAATTTCTTGAACCCAGCTCTCCAAGTTCCTCGTCCTCGCCCTCCTTCGGTTCTGCAATCTTCACATGCAACTGCTCCCTGAACTGTCCTTGGATCATTGCCCATGTATCTGTGCTCTTTGTCGAGGAAGCCCAAGAAGAGGGCGATTCCAGTGTTCTACGGGAGGACCAGGGAACAGATTCAATGCCAATTGCAGGTTCCTCATGAGACATAGAAACGCCGGCCAACAATGTCAATGACACAATGATGGAGCCTGTGCCCCCGGGTTCGACTGCGAATGAGGAGGCCCAAGCTCAGGACCTGGCTGATGGTGGATGGTGCAGGATTGTGGAGGAGTCTCCTGAGGCTTAATCCAAGATATGCAGCTTCTTTTCAAGTTATGCAGCCCAATAGCGAGGGCTTTTTTTCAATACTGATAATTTTTTGTATATGCTATTGTGTCGAGGTTAATCATGTGTGTTTTTTTTGTAAAACTGGTAAGCTCAGAAAGGCTAAATTGTGTTCCTCTGGATCCCCTGCATGGGACTACAAAACTTGGTCTTGTCTAACCTCTATGTTCTGGACACTTCTTTGTTTCATGATGCCTTTCCTTTTGGACAACTGGTTCTTTTTGCTCGTCATGTTGTAATTGTACACCTTTAATGTGAATAATAGAATAGTCTTATTTAGGGAAAAAAAAAATGCATTAATATCTGTTACAACCTCAAATAACACTATTCACTTAACATAAGCGTATATGTCAAGAACAATTAAATTATCCATCACATGGCATTTTCGCTGATCATATACCAATGTTTGAAGAACAGAATGAACTCTAAACATAGAGAATAGAGAGATTTAATATTAGGTGGGGTGAATATATTGATTGAAAATTATTTTTTGTGTTAGGAATATGAGTCTATACTAAATTAAAAATTAAGGATAATGTGTTCTCTAATTATCAGCCTCGATCTTGTTAGGAACTATAGCATTATTCTCTTATGAAAGTGCGTTGGATTTTAATATTTCTTAATTTTATTGTAATTTTAATTAAAGTTTAAAGAAAATGTCTAATTTTCTAATTTTTTGTAATTTTAAAAATATTTTTTTTAATAGGACATAATTTTTTTAGTGGACGGTGTTTTATTTTTGCTATTTGTTAGTGCTTAATAAATAATTTAAAAAGCAAAAAAAATAAATCTATTTTTTGTGGGTGGTTATTGAGTAGGTGAGTGCTTTGACACTCATAGTGAGACTGACACCATTATGCAATTGCACTACCAAATGATGCCATGCAGTACCTTTAAGTAAACGAGGTGGGTTAGCGGCGAGTGGGCCTAAACGAATGTCCAACACATTGTATGGATGAAGTGGCTTTTATGTAGACAGGGGGATAGCCGAAGGGGATTGATTTATTCGTTCTTCTTTGACAATATGGCTCTGATGTTCATTATGATTTTACCAGCACCAAAGCATAAGATTCACCATTATCATATCACAAAGTAGCATCAACTATTCACTTCTTTTCTTTGAGATAAAAATCAGACTTGAATTGAAAAAGAAGGAGTTGCAGCTCACAGGTGAGTACTGCACTTGGAGACTACACTCAAACAAAGAGAACTCTCTTCGTACACCTACATCCATCAAATCAGTAATTACATCATTAAGTACATTACTAGAGATCAGAAAGTTGCAACCAAACTCCTAAACTATAGAAAAAATCCTAAACTAAGGAGATACATTACAACTTGTGTAACCATTTCTCCATTAATACAAAATAATATTAATTATTTTCAACTCCCCCCATTAATGGAGAAAGGATTATCCTGCACCCCTAGCATCCCTCTAAACAATTCAAACTTTACACGCCTAAGAGGCTTAGTAAAAATATCAGCCATGTTATCACAAGTTTTACAATATTCAATACATATCTCTTTTGATTGTTGTTTCTCTCGAATAAAATGAGCCTGGTCTTTCCATACCTCCAATCCCAAGCAATAGTGAAGATTTCCGAGATCTTTCATCTCAAACACTTGTGACATCTGCTGTTTGATTTCTTTGATCAGATTGTTGGTATTCCCTGTTATGATCATATCATCTACATACAAAGAAATCAAAATAATTTTCCTCCGTTTATTAAACTTGGTATACAGATTTGGATCATTCAAGCTCCTATGAAAGCCATGCTGTAAAAAAAATGAGTCATTTGTCTCATACCACGACCTGGGTGCCTGTTTTAAACCTTAAAGTGCCTTTTTCAATTTACACACAAGATGTTCCTGCCCCTTTATCACAAAACCTTCAGGTTGTACTAAATAAATTTCTTCCTTCAAGTCACCATTCAGAAATGCAGACTTAACATCTAGCTGGTGTAGCTGCCATTTGTCTTTTGTTGCTAAGGAAATTAGCATTCTAATGGTGTTTAATTTGACTACAGGAGCAAAGGTGTCATCGAAATCTATTCCCTCTTGCTGTGAGTAACCCTTTGCTACCAGTCTAGCTTTAAGTTTCTCTATACTCCCATCTGCATTTATTTTTGGTTTATACAGCCATTTTCATCCTATGGGGGTTTTACCTTCAAGCAATTCAACCAAATCCCAAGTATGGTTTCTGTTTATTGATTCTATTTCCTCACACATTGCAGCCCTCTATGCATCAGATTTACTTGCTTCCTCATAATTTGCAGGTTCTACAATGTTTAAAATCTTTGACATTAATGCATAGTCTTTTAATTTAGAAGGTAATCGAGTCTTCCTACTTGATCTCCTTGGTAGGGGACTTACCTCAAATCTGTCTATTTCAGCCATTTCTGGGCTTGTGTCATTGATTACATTGTTTGTTACTTCTTCTTCTTGTTTCTGCTCGTGCTCTTCATTTTCCTCACTATTTTCTTCCATTAGCAATGGAATGTGCCAATCACTATTAGAGTCATCCTTTCCTTCTTCAACTTGTTCTAGTTCTACCATTGTAAATTCCCCAGGATTCCCAAGATTGAAAGGACCAACATGTTTGTCCTCCATAAGTCGCATAAGGCCTTCAACCAGATCAGAAACGAACTGGAAACTCTGTGTCTGTTTCCCATCTCCATAGACTGTCAAAGGCTCCTTGCGCAAAGCCTGAGCAACAAAATTACTTACAAACTGACCATCATCAAGGCACATTCGCAGACCGTATGTATTGAAAATTCAAGCAATCCGAACCTCAACATTTTCTCCCCTGTGATAATCCATTGTCAGAGTTTCGACTGTTCTCTTACCCTCATCATAGCAAGTGCGGACTCTGATGGGATTAACATTGCCCCAGTAAGCTTCAGTTTGAGGATGTTCAAGAGGATCTCCATAAACCTCACTAGTACTTGTAAGCAAAAAACATGCCCCAACACGCTTGGCAATTCTGAGCATGTTCAAGGTTCCCACAACATTAGTTTTGATAGTCTTCACAGGATTGTGTTTGTAATGCACAGGGGAAGTAGGGCAAGCCAAATGGTAGATCTGATCAACCTCCAACAATAAGGGTTCCACAACGTCATGCCTTATCAGTTCAAACCTTGGATTACCAAAATGATGCAAAACATTCTCCTTCCTTCCTGTGAAGAAATTGTCCACAACAATAACACTGTCGCCTCTTGCCATGAGCCTGTCAACTAGATGACAGCCAACAAACCAGCTCCACCCGTCATGACAACTCGCAGGGACTTTCTCTTCAAACCTAGGATCACTTTAGCCCCCAAATTCACCATCGAACCCGCATGATACTGAGCAAACCGAGAAACGGGAGTCTCATAAACAACTCGATGAGGTTTTTCGGGCACAAACCTTCCATTTTCATTAACATTAGAAGCCAAAAAAATAGGCTGAAGGATAAAGAAAGTCGATGTGATGGCGATTCCTAACAAAATAAACAGAAGTTGTTGCTCCCTGAGCAAATAATCTATTGACCTGATAATAGACCACGACTTTTCTGGCTTAGGAGAGTACTCATCACTGTTATTCATATTGATAAAATTTATGATCCTGTGATGAATAAGTCTTTAATGAGCCACCACCGGGCAAGTTCGATCTGCTGCCACCAAACATATCAGGAACTCCAATGTGCCACCACTGGGCAAATCCGATTTGCTGCCACCGAACATATTAGGAACTCCAATGCGCCACCACCGGGAAAATCCAATCTGCTGCCACCGAATAGATCAGGAACTTCAATGCGCCACCACCGGGCAAATTTGATCTGCTGCCACCAAACATATCAGGAACTTCAATGCGCCACCACCGGGAAAATCCGATCTACTGCCACTGAACAGATTAGGAAATTTCAAAGTGCCACCACTGGGCAAGGTCGATCTGCTAAAAAAAATTACAAATCTTCCAAAGAGAAAGAGGATGGCGCTTCTCGACGGCGAAAGACCCACGCTGAAAACAAGATCGATGCATCTTTCGAAATTGGCGTGATTAAGGCTTGATTTTCCACGCCAATAGCAATTTCTGGCGCGCTGGCAAGATTATCACCCTCAAACCCGCACCAAATGGCACGACTGTTCCTTAATAAACCGCGCCAACCCTTTCTTCCGCTCAGAGATGATCAGTCATCTGAGACCTGTGCTACAGGGGTTACTGCAGTCCACCTGATTCTACAAATTCTTCTATATACACTATCGCCACTACAGTTCCATAATCAATGATGCATCCTAAAAAAAAAAATTAAGGCTGTCCCTACTCTGTGCTCCGATACCAAGATAAAAATCAGACTTGAATTGAAAAAGAAGGAGTTGCAGCTCACAGGTGAGTACTGCACCTGGACACTGCACTCAAACAAAGAGAACTCTCTCCGTACACTCTACATCCATCAAATGAGTAATTGCATCATTAAGTACATTACTAGAGATCAGGAAGTTGCAACCAATCTCTTAACTCTAGGAACAAATCCTAAACTAAGGAGATATGTTACAACTTGTGTAACCATTTCTCCATTAATACGAAATAATATTAATTATTTTCAACTCTTTGTGGCTTGTTCCTTATCTTTTATCTTAGCTTTATATGTACATGTGTTGTAAAATATTAACCTTTCTATTATGGGTTATTTCCCTTAACTTAAGTCAACTATGAAGATGGATCAAATATTTTATCGATGGTATTATAATAACGATTGTTATATCTCAATGATTCATAATAACTATGCGGGAGAGAAATTATAATAACGATTGTTATATCTCAATTATTCATAATAGCTATGCGGGAGAGAAATTACGTAGAGCTCTAATTTTAGATCTATGGAGAACGAGGAGTTTCACAGATGCTCTGATAGTGTGTTATTTCTCTGAGCATTGGTGTTAGAATTGAATCTTTGTGAAGGACTGGGTATGTGCGATAGAACATGATAATTAAAATTATTATGTTTCATTGTGTGTCGTTGTTACTGTGCCAAGCTTTTATATTGGGAGCGAGAAATATATTGTTATGTTGTGTAGAGATTTTACTATGCGTAGGAAGGTGTATTTTCACAATAACGGGGTGTGCATGGGGAAATTAATGTTAAATTGTTATTATTTGTATTATGTTTCATTGTGTGGAGCCTTTACAGTGTAGAAGATGGGGAATGCATGTTTATTTTTCGATTAAATCTTTACGTTAGCTAGAAAGGAAAATGAACAACTATGCAAATTAAGTTGCGGAAATATTTTGAAATTAAGTTAGAGAAAAACAACAACTAAATCATTAATGATTTACTTTCATGTAGGGTATACATAATGAATTAAATAGAGAAATATAGATAAATGTCATGCATGAAAATTAATTTTGTTATTTTCGAATTGTGCCACATGAATTACATCAAAAATTGTTGATGAATGGTCAAATGTATATTGACACAAAAGTCTAGTTAAATCTATATCTAAGCATATGAAAAATATAAAATAAAATAACTAACCTTAAATAAAAATATCTTAACCATTAATGCCTAAGATTAAATAATTAAGTCTGAAATAAAATAGCTTGATGCTTAACCCTAGCACATTCTTGATATGCTAAATAAGATCTAAAAATAGCTTGAGAACTAAGTTGGGTCTCGAATCTAAAATGTGGTTCACAGGGATAATGTTACAATTTTTGCTTGTGCGGAGAAACATGGTATGTGTGGGAGAATGGTGGTGCATAGGGAACTTAATGTTAAAAGGTTTCCTTTTGCAAATCTTTTAATGTGCGGAGAATGAAACATGTGCAGGAGACACGTAGAGATATGATTTTAGAGCTATGGAGAATGGGAAGTTTTGTGGATCCTCTACAATGTGTTATTGTCTTGATCATTAGTATTAAAATTGAATCTTTGGAGAGGAAGGGGTATGTGCAAGAGAACATGATAACTAAAATTATTATGTTTCATTGTAAAGAGTTTTTATTGTGCCAATATTTTATATTAGGAACAAGGAAAATTATTATGTTTCATTGTGTGGATATTTTACTGAGCAAAATGTGATATTTTTGGGAGAATGAGGCGTGGATAGGGAAATTAATATTAAACTATTAACTTTAATTGTTGTTATTATTATGTTTCATCATGCAGAGCTTTGATTGTGTTGAAGATGGGGAATGTATGTTGATTTTTCCAATAAATGCTTACATTAGCATGAACTAAAAATAAATAACTGTGAAAGTTAAGTTGCAAAAATATTTAGAAATTAAGTTACGAAGAGAATAACAACAGTTAAATCAGTAATGATTTACTTTGACATATGGTATAGGAAACAAATTAAATAGAGAAATACAGATAAATGTCTTTCATGGAAATTAATTTTGTTGTTTTCAAATTCAACAAAAAATTCTTCTTCTAGTGTTCAAAAACTCATAGAAGGACAAGTATGTAAGCTAATATTCTTTACCAAAGAAAAGAAAAAAAAAAACAACTATCTAAATTACTACATATTCTCAATATCAGAAGAGATGTAGACTAGATCAAGCTAAGAAGGGGAGGAACCTTGGTCAATGATTAAATCACAATCTCTTTCATTAGCATCCTCCTCAACATTGACGTTCTTTGTGTGAGCCAAATTATGCAGATGAAAACTCAACATTTCGTTTGCCAATTGTTGTTGCTACTTCTTCAAGTCAAGTATTGCCATTTTCTGATTTAGGTCAAAATGGACCTGTACTTGAGATTGAATAATTTCATCATGTTTTGAGACCAAATGAATGAGAACTTCTAGAGAATCAAATATTCTAGCTAAAGAAGTATTAACCATTTTCTCGGTAGTTCCAAAATCCTACTCCATAAACTTTAATCTATCTTAGACATGCTAATAAACTTGGTGAATTACGATTCTAATCCCTGAGTCTACATTTGTAGTGTGGAAAAATCACTAGTGTTCACACTTCGAAAATTTTTCCTAAAGTGAGCTAATAACTTAGTAGTCGAGACCAACATTTTTTATAGGCATCGACATGAACAAAAGTATTTTTTGTAATTTTTTTAATTAAAAAATTTATTTAGGAGTCCAAATGTGCCTGAATTGTATGAAAGGTCTATGACCCGTGCTTAAGATTGAATCATTTTTGCATGCCTTGAGACTAAATCGATGAGAAATTCCAGAGGTTGGCTATTCTAGCTAAAGAAGTATTTATCTCTTTCCCTACAACTCCATAATCATGCTCCATAATCTTCAAGATATATTACACTCGCTAATAAACTTTGTGGATTATGGTTCTAATCTCTGACTCTATGTTTGCATTATCGTTGTAGCAATGTAAAAATATCATCGATTTAACTTTCCTTGATTTTAAGATTTTTTTTCTTTACTATTAATGTTAGGTTTGAGTCTGCATAACGTAAACATTGGTTTTTCGAAGGACATGTGGAGGATGGCATATGGGCGATAAAATGGGTGTGCAAAAGGATATTAATGTTGTCGACACGTAAATAATTTAACTATGAACAAATTTTGAATTAGTATTACTATGTTTCCTTTTGTGAAGCTTTTATTGTGTGGATGGTGGGTAATGTGCCAAGAACGGGGGCATCTTCCAATTTACGCTTTTACAATAAAAGATTTGATTCGATTTTGTTTCTTTGGACATATTTCAATTTGCAAAGTTTTCATCACACTTCAGCAGTTAGTAGTGGGGACCAGAATTGTTTATAGGTGTTGACATAAACAAAGGTATTTTTTGTAAAGTTTGTGATTAAAAAAATTGTTTACGAGCACAAGCATGCATGAATTATGTGGAAGGTTTTTTATCGTGTAGAGTGAAAAGCTCTGTATGATGAAAGATTAAAAGTATCCTTCACACAATGGATTTCCTGTTCAGTTTGGCACATATGCCTATTTACACAAATATAGACAAACAAAGTTGTCAATGTGTGGAGAGCATGATATTTAATCAATTGTTCAGGGAAGCCTTTAGTGCAAAAGAAGTTGATTTCGCTGGAATGCAGAAACTGCACTTAGTCTGCAAGAGGTTTTTGTTGAAATGTGTGCTTAGGCAGAAATTTTTATGCGAATAGATTTCAGTGCCCATGGATGTTTCACTGGGAATATAGAAACTCTAATAAAAATTAAGTAAGAAATGTTACTATTTTCTTTTAAATAAGCAACATTAATTTATTACAATAAGAACTTTAATAATAAACATTAAATAAGAAACATCATTATTTCATTTTAAATAACAACAATATTTCTAGTGCATTGGCACTACATCATTTTCCCATATTGGAGGACAAAACATTATGATCGAGTAGCACTTTCTAGTAATTTTATATAATAAAAAAATTCCCTATAATTTTTTTTTAGTGTTGGTCCCTATACTTGGTATCATAGCTATGTTGAACTCTTGAGACCTATGGGCCCATGCATGCATGACTAGTTTTGTTAAATATTTACTGCATTCTAGTATCAGAGCAAGTTTGAACTTTCGGGATCTTAGGGCATTAAAATTTTAAAAGCAGAGTTTTACAATCATTAAGGTTGACAGTTCACGCTAGGTTAAGCTATTTTGTGTCTTCATGAGGTCGTTAACCTAGGTGTTGTTCCTTTATATACATTTTATTCCCATAGAATAATATATTTTTCCAGTATTTACAAAAGCTAGCATCTCAAGAGAATTGGAGAGGATAACCTGATGTCACTATTCATATTTGGCTACCTTACAATGTGTGGCCCTTTCATGCTAGAAGTTTGAATTATCGGGGATTCTTAGCAGGTCAATGTTTCGAATCACGCGGGACCCTAAAAGTCCTTTGCTATTTTTATTTTGCTTAGATTATGTGTATTTTCCCGCTTCCAGAGGCAATGTTACATGTTTTCTCTAGATTTTAAAGTGCATTTAGCTTGCACACAGATTTGCCGATGTTTTGTTTCCACCTGAAACTTCAGTTTTTAAGTTCACTCTATTTTTAAGAGGCTTGGTCTGGAAAGCATATAAAGGATTAGCCTCATGGTGTCACCAATTATACAACATTGACGAAAGAGATATTTTCATGCATGGTCTCACATTAAATCAACTCTACGTTGGACATATTGCATGCACACAGTAGATATCATGGAAGAAAGCAAAGATCTACATGAGACAAATTTGGGTAAGCTATGTGTAGAGCATTTCTAGATCCGTTCAAACTTCATAAATTTGTGAGAAAAAAAACAAAGAAATGTGACATGTTTGGAAATAGAGAAATAAAATCATTAAAAAGCACAAAATGTTATATGCCAATAATAATTTTCCACACATAATGTTATATGCTTAAGACATGACACAAGCATGATATCTCCCTGAGAAGCACACATGCTATAAATTGCTGCATTTAAATTCCCTAAGAGATGTACGATCATTTTTGTTTCTGATACACCTCACTTCCCATGAAATTAAGTGGAACTAGCAAGGTGATCTCTATAGGATTGTTAAGGGTTTTAGGTTAATTTTTTTTCCTTCCTTCCACACGTTGGATTGTTAAGGGAGCCGTCTAACTCAACCATCACAAAATAGTTTTTCTTGAAGGGTTTCAAGGTATAGCTGTGAGGGTTTGGAAGATAGCTATGAAGATGAGATTTTTCTTCTTTGTGGGTTTCCCCATGATTTTCTGGGCAAAATAATTGACCCTTTGAAACATATTGTCTAAAGATAAACTCAAGTGAATTTCGGAAGAATGTGAAAGATGAAATTCTACATTTTTCATAGTCGTCTACTTTCTGGGCTCAATTTTCGAGGGCTACAAATGCCACAAGGTTGCTCTAGCTTCATACTGAGGTGTTCACAAGGTTTTTATTTTTATTTTGTGGCACATTAATATATTCATTGAAGGCTCTTTCTCTCTTGGCAGATTTTTGAGATAGCTACAAGCCATAGAGAAATTGGTTTTCTCTTATAAAAATCATATAATCCTTCTTGGTCTTTTCATAGGTTTTTTTTTTTTTTGAGGTTCTCTTACCTTTGGATCAAATTTCCTCCTTGAGGGTTTCTAAATTGTTTTCAACTGTAATTATAGGTGGATAATTTCTCTTAAAAAACTACAAGCCCTAAAGATGGATGATTTCTCTTCATATTTGAACTGTTTAGAAGGGTTGTGTTTCATTTTGTTTGCAAGTTAACTGATCCATTATCATTGTAGAAATTTGTTGAAGGGCTAGCATTTTGTTGCAAGCTAATATTTTTTTATTACAAGCCTTATTATAGCCCTAAACACTCCAAAATAATGCACAATAATTCCAAGAAATAGGCATAAACATTTTACTATCGTCTTTGCATATTTTGATGATTGATTGGAGTATAGGAGGATTGATATCTTTGTTATAATGATCTAATCTTTCATTGATAGTGCTAAAATATAGGAAATTTTCTAGCAAGAAATTTTACTCTATAACAGCTGGAAAATGTGTATTTTCTCCAAAAAATAGTGATACGATATGTAATTAAATCTGGAATAAATAAAGGGGTTCTTGGTCAAAAGTACTTATATTGGATAAGTCCATCATGGATTTTTTTTCCTCATCTGTTGTGAATATGACAGTAGCAAACTGTAGGTTTGCAAAATGTTTCTAATACCCGCGTGATATTATTGCATAAAAATAAGGGGGTAAACTATCTTGGAGTATAAGGTAGACATACTACATAAAGTTAGAAGATAGAATTGAAACACAAGCTAGGAATTTATTATTATTTTTGTATTTTTATTGTAAAAAAAAATAAAAAAATTGAATACTTTTTGCAATTGGTAGTTGTAGTAAGGGTTTCCTTGGCTTTGCTTACCTTCCAAGTGTCAGATTGCAATCACAACCTCCTCTAAGTTGGTTATTCACCTTGGAGTAGAGAGTAGGATTGGAGTATAGCAACTAAGAGTGGGATTCGAGTTTAGTAATGATCTCACCCAGTTCTATTCTAGAATAGTGTACCAACTCCCCAAATCTCTAAAAATATTGTCTACTTTAAGATGTCCTCAACCACTGAGGCGACTATGGCACCAAGCTAGATATCACTCTTTCCGAAGGGAACTGTGATAAGGGTCTGTCTAATAGTTGGGTTTGATTATATTTTTATGCCAACAAAGAGTGAGATGAGCTCTAGAGTCTAGTACACTTATCTCCCCTTCCACGTGATCATTGTCCCTTAATGGATGAAACTGCCGCCTTGCAGTAATATGTAGTAATGATATCTATCCTATTAAGAACTATTGCAACATACAACTAAGAAGAAGAGGCGTAGAAAAATAAAACCCAGGTGGCTAGAAGAGAGAGTATGGCCATCTTGGAGGAGTGATTTTTCTTCAAGTAAAACTTTTTCCCAAAATTTCATTGTGGCAGTCACCTATGCCTGTTGATGAGCATTTTGAGCTAAAATTTCAACATCCAATATTTTGTGTTTGTTGATAGCTAAGCTCATAAAATCATAAAACTTTAGAAATGTATTTTCTCTCTTTTTACTAAGGACATTCTCGGTTTATGTTATGATAATGCTACCACCCACCTCTACCATTTACATGACATGATGTGGTCTAAACATACTATTTGAGTATATTGATGGTCTTCTTTGGATTAAATCTTATAGGAAAGTTTGAAATTGATAGGCAAATTATATAATCAAGAACTTATAAATGCATAAATTGTTCCTTTGGAAGGATATAAACATAACAATAAATTATAGAACCATCGCAATTGGTTATCATTTTTATCTGACTTATATTTATTTATTTTTATCTTATAAGGAAAAATTGTGTTAAATTGTGGTAGGATTCATTGGTGAACCATGGTTAGAAGAGGTACAAGAATAAGTGGGGCAACTAAAGTATGCAATATGGCACCACCACAACAACCAAGCCCTACCTCCCCACCCAATGATGTGAAAAACATCACAATACCAGAACAGATACTAGTTGGAGAAGTGTTGAACTTAATGAGATCATTCCAACACATGTCTGAGGCATTAATAAATCGTTTGGAACGAGAGCATGGAGGACCTGTCTTACAAAATGAAGTGCCCCAAAACACTACAATAAATGATGTATGTTGAGATTTGGAAAATGTAAAATTTCCAGAGTTTTGGGGATCCACAAATGGTCAATTTGCAGAGGCATGGTTAGAAAAAATGGTTGTGTGCTTTACCCTGAGAGATTACACCTCAAATATGAAGGCCAAGATGGGTATGTTCCAGCTAAAGGGAAATGCACTACCTTGGTGGAAGACATTATTAACCCAATTGGGGATGGATGATCCAGGTGGATATTGGTGGCCAGCCATCTATTCCACTTGGACTTCCACCATTGTTTCTTTCAGTTTTTCTGTTTCCTTATTTCTAGCACAATTTACTATTTTTGGCAGTTTTTTGGGTCTTGAACTTCTGGAGCCGTTTTGAGGCCCTAAACGACGTTCTTTTGGGAAAAATGGGAGCATCATGGGTCCATGGAAAAATGTTTCTCTCTCAAAAGTTGTAGTCCTTGGATTGATCTTTCTAACAAGGTATTGTATGCATCAAACAAAGATCATATACCAAAGTTACGACCTTGAGAAGTTGATGTACCAATTTCCCCAAAACGGGGCCCATTGTTTAGCGCTTCATCTCCTAGGGTTAGGTTTTTAGATGTTTAGGTTTTCCATTGTTTCTCAACAATAAATAGGCCTTCGAGCCTCATTGTAAGACAATTCAGAGGCATGTAGCCACCACATTTCTTCTCAGAGATAAGCTACCATCACCTGAGCTAGTTTATTTCCATTTATGTTTGTAAGCATATTTCAATATTTTACATCAATGAAATGAAGTATTATTTCTATTACATCTCTGTATTTATGGTCATATCTGTAATTTGTTGCGTTCTTGTTTAAATTCGGATAAGTGGTATCAGAGTGGTCTGCTCTTTTTCTATTTTTCTTTTCATGTCCCCAACGAGGTCGGGATATAAGGAGTTAGGGCTTGAATTGATGAAACCTTTGCAAGACCATCCTTGCAAATCCCGACGGCCTCCCATGGTGGATGAAAAGAAAGATGAGGGGACAAGAGATCCTATCAAAATCTTGATTGAAGAGGCCTTCGAGCGACAAAAGAATGCGATGATGGACAACTTTTCCTAGATCCTTCAGCGGCTACCTAGGGGCGACACATCTACTTCTAGCAGCTACGCTGGAAGTGCCACACCCTTTAAGGTACAAGTTAACTTTGAGATTCCCATATTTGAGGGTCAGATAGATGCAAACATTGTAGATAAATGGTTAAATTTGCTAGAAGGGTATTCTTCTGTTCATTATTTTTCCGACCAGGAAAAGATTACTTTCGCTTTTCTCAAAACTACCCCCCACGTCAAGGACTAGTGGGAAACCTACTTCGAGCAGAAGGATGAAAGTACAAACTCACTATTTCTAGCCACTCCCACTTGGAATTCATTCAAAAATGCCATCAAGGAGCAGTACTACCCTGTCAGAAGTTATGAGGATAAATACATAAAGTGGATCAAAGTAACCTTGTTGTCCCAAACAAAAACACTATTTTTGCTTTTCCATGCAATCACTAGTGTACGATTTTCGTTTTCAGAAGTTGGTTACATGTTCATATCTTTGAAATGTTTCATTGCATAGTTAATATACATGGTTTCCTTGCAAATAAAGCTTTTGTTCATTCACTTTACTGTTAGCTAGATCAGATTAGGTTGGTATAACTAGGTCTTTAATTAATTGCAAGTCTTTATTGGTTCAGTTGGAAATATACATTGCATAGCACCTCTACCACTTCTTCATCCACCCAAACTTCATCAGAACCATCTGTTCCATCCCCTAACTTGGTTTCTTGCCTCACATTTGTCATTTTGCCCACATAACCCTACCTTTTTGTGCAACCATTGTTTCAACCTTCTTTGAGAAAATTCAACCATCTACACCTTCTCCCAACTCCATCCACCAGTCCTTGGACCACTTCAAACCCCTATCCTACCTCCATACCCATTCCTTCATCTTTCCTCACTCATCCATCCTCCAAAATCCCATTTCTGAACATCCTGTTGAAATTTCTGAACATCCTGTAGAAATTCCTGAACATCCTATAGAACCCCTGCAGACTTCCTGTAGAAGCTCACAAATGAGGTTTCTTGATAGCCAAACTCTGTGAAAATCTCTGGAAGGGTGTTAGGGACCCCTTAGGCCCTCTCTGAACCTTCTCAACCTCTTCTAAGCATTTCTCCTCACTGATCCACCTTTGCACAGTCAAGAACAGTGAAAGACTATGCATGATAATTCTGACAACTTATTCAAAAATACAAAAAGATGTTTTCTTCAGATAGAGGTAGTCTAGACATATGTATTTTACCTTCCTAGAAGTAATGGCATCTCTTTCAGTAGCTTGCATTCTCTTCTTTGCATTAGCAGGACTAGCTGGTAGAATTAGGGTTTGCTAGGGTTTGCGCTTTCTTTTAGTTTTTCAGATTCTTTTCACAAGCAGATTAGCTTCCTTCGAGTTAGCTTCCATCCATCAGTTAACAAGCTTCTTCTCAAACCTCATAGAAGTTGGCTTGAGCCCTAGCAGACTTGTGCCAGCTGACCAAGTGACAGCTGCGGCAAGAGCTAGTACTTGTGCATATAGCACCGTCGCTTCCAAGTTTGTTACGAACTACCGGGTTGATAAAAGTAAAGAAGGGAGTCCCAGGAGTTGCAGCATTATTGTTGCAATACTAGGGCTCACCATCATCCTCCTCAAACCCATGTCAAGTGTCTCAATAAATTTCTAGTTCTTATGGGAAATGTACAAGGTGTTGGGGACGAAGGAGTGTCACTAGGTTCATGCTAAGTCATCATGGAGTTTGTAATGTTGAAGGTGAATTGGAATACCATTCAAAGAGTATGTATAATCATCCATGAAGTGTAGTATAAGCATCATTAACATCCTACAAAGGACCATGACCATGTCTAGATCATCATCAATCGCAAGCTCCAAGAATCAAGTAAGATCAAGTAACATGGGCATAAGAGTCATTAAACCATAAAATGTGGACCATTTCAATGTTAAAGCCATATAATTTTATGTCATCAAGTATGAAATTCAAAATTTACACTAGCTTATATCCTTATGCAAGTTTTCATATTTAGGTATTGGAGGATTATTAAATTCTCCTATTAGGTGCTCCTAACCCTAGGGAGAAGAATAGTTCCTAGAATAAAAAATCAATCAATAACTATAATTAATAAGTGATATGCTCTAGGGTGTACTTCAGCTGAGGTGTCATAGTCTTATACATGGCTATGCAAGACCATTATCTGTGAGTGTCTTTGTGGAATAATTTCTTGCCTTACTTGAGTTACCTCTTCCTTGACACTACGTTTTCCACCATTTACTTAATAGCCTTTTTTTATTTCATTAGCTTTCATTGATTTCATTTAAATCCCCTTTTTAGATTTGAATTTCATTTCTCATAAGGGTTGGGGTGTTTTCTTTAAGTCCCTTTTACTTTGGTAGGCGTCATATGCATGGGACTAGGGTGATCGCCTCACATGAGGGTGTAGTGTTCAAGTAAAATATCAAGGACAAATGGTAAGTGTTAAGTATGGAATGATTTGTAAATGTTACTATTATTAAGGAATCATATTTGTGCACATCCTATACAGTGAAACAAAACCACGAAGGCGCTTACAATTTTATGTAATTAAGAGATGACCACCCAAGTAAAATAAAGAAACTAGTATAACTTCCAAGCATCGCGATCTAATATTTGATGTCAACCCATGATCCTTACTTAAATTCCATAAACATTAAATATCATCACTTCATATGAAAAAATAGCTAATGTTTCGCATGGTTTCTAACCTACCTTTACTATAACAGTGAGCTAGTCCAGCTAGTGGGTGAGAGGCATCTAAGAGGCTACTATCAAAGGATAATTTTAAGTTTCTAATTATAAATATGTGTCTTAAGAAAAAAAAAATCTCTTATGGTTACCATTATATACATTAGTAACATATACTACATAAATTAGTGATACATTGAGATTCTTTTGATATAGGTCCCTTACAAGAGTGTTGTTGGACCATATAATTTCTTTCCCCTTTTTTATTTATTTAGTTAGCCATTACCATGCCAGTTAAATCCCTAATTTATTGACACGTCACATTATGTAGGAATTTCATGGCCTATGCTATACACGCTAGAGTTTTCTAGATCCTAAGGATAAAGGAGTGTGAAGCATTATTGTTTTTTGGTATACATGTTGGTTTCCAATATTAATATTTGGCCCAATATATTAGGAAATCAAGCATGTTAGAGCTATACTATCCAATTATAAAGTACTAGAAAGTGATCACCACACGTGTTCTTCTCAATGTACTATAGAACCAAGATGGTTAAAAGGTTAAAATTCAGTTTCAAGCGCATTTAGGGGGATTTTGATATATTTGAGTTTGTCTAATTGTATGGGGTACCAATAATGACCACAAAGGTGTTAAACCAAGTGGAACCACTTGTATTTTGTATGTATTTTCTTCCCAAACATGAACTTTCCCATTGAATAATAAATGCTTATATTATTTAAAGATAATGAAACACTTCTAACCTAAAAAAAAATAATAAAACACATCTCTAACCTAAAAAAATTATAAAATTCAAATATGTAATGTTTGAAAAAATATTTTTAGTAACATTTGTAATGTACTTAACTAGTATAAATATTACAACATGATCCATATTCAAAAAAAAAAATGGAAAGAAAAAATATATATGATTATAAATATAGGATTATAGCTTTTTATTAAATAGCTTTTTCTTCAAGAAAACAAACTCTAATGAAAAAATCCAATATTTATCATAACACATTTTAATGAAAAATATCCAATATTTACACTAACAAATTTTCATAAAACATTCTATAACATTATAAATCTGTAAAAGTGTCCTCGAAAGAAAAAATCTCTAACTACTTACAATCCCATTGGTTACTAGCCACTTAGTGACTCTTATATAATAAAGGGAACTAATTTCACATTAAGTAATTACCCACTAGATATTGAATGGCTTTTATTCAATGAAATGGTATCATATAATAATTGGCTAAGTACTAAATATCTGCGAGTATGGAATTTAGTGTAGGACTGGAATATATCAACCCAAAGAATGCTTAATAATTTATTTATTTAATTCAATTTAGACTTGTACATAAGAAAAGATAAGATTAATTAAGCTTTTTAACCTCTTAACAAATAACCAAAAACTTAGGGTAATGGTACTGCAGTATCACATCAAACAAATATAACAAGTTAATAAAACATATCAAAATAAATGCCAACAAGGATATCGGAATCAATATCTCTCAACATGTTTTATTATTTATTACCTTTGCGTTAATTTTGTTGTGGTGTCTTAGGGTCCATACCTTGTGCCTTATGATTCTTTCGGCGTCGTTGAAAACATTCAAGATTTTTCTAAATACAAATTTGTTAACATATGATGGTATCTTTTTTTAGTGAATTTAAACTTGTTCAAATTCATATGAAATAAAGTCATTTACAAAATTCAACAATAGTAGGTAACGAAAATAAGAGGGGAAGGAATAGAAACATGATTGATTTCATAAAATATTAACTCGAATATATCTCATTTTATATGGTATTTTCAAAAAAAATATTAAAAAGCCAATTTATCACTCAATTGTAGAGTTCGAACTTAAAGCCAATCTATCACTCAAGTGTAGAGTTCGAACTTCCTATGTAGATGTTGGAACTCTCTAACACTGGTACTACTTATTTGTATTTCCGGTTTATTATTTGTATTTACTTTTTATGGTATTTTTAGGAGATTTTTGAAAAAAATTAAAATTAAAAAAAAATTATTAACAAATCATTTTAAAAGAAATAAATGTTTAGTAATGATGATGTCATTTTAGGGAAAAATATTTATGGAGGGAAAACAAGAAACTATTTTTTTTAATTCTATTTTTAGTTTATCTCTTTATAGATTTACTCAAATATCAAGTGTAGGCACTTGTTAGATGCAAAATTCTACATTCCACGAGTACCCACTCTAAATACTTTTGAGTAGAACCACACTAAAAAGAATATAAAATACATGAAAAAAGAAATATTTTTTTTCTCATATATTTTAAATTCTTTTCAATGTGGTTCTACTTAAAAGTATGTAGAGAAGGTACTTGTTGGATACAAAATTTAATATTGCTTCTAGTGTGTACTCACACTTGGCAATTAAGTAAACATATAAGGATATAAGCCAAAAGTACAATAAAAAAGTATTTTTATTTATTTTCTTTTCTAAATTCATAACTTTTGTTGTATTATTTTTATTATTGTTTTATTATTTTCCTTAGGAAGCCCATTTTTAATATAGAAATCCCCTAAGGCTTGTGACTATCTCAAATATTTCATTATTGATAATTGTATCATTGCAAATTTGAAAATTTTCCTTCATTAGTAATTTGTACATCATCATAAATGAATACATTTTCTCTATATTTTATTGATTAAATGAATCGTCATCTTTGTTCATCCCCATCTCTATGTGTTATGCTTGAAGATTAATATGCATGTCATCAAATGGATATGTGTCATGAAAAATAAGATGTATTGGATTCAATACATTCTAAATTTCTTTGAAAAATAAGATCAACCATGTCAAAACTATCATTTTCAAATCTATTATGACTAAGATGGCTGGAACATTCCTCCCATTGCACTAATTTGGTTATAATCTTTGGAAATATTGTCCTTTTTTTTGTGGCATGGGTGTGTGGAATAAGATTCTATATAACATAAAAAAGAGTACAATGTGTAATGATTGTAATTATAAATGCAACTCTTCATAAAATAAACACATATTTCAATATTATATAACAAAAATAAAATATGTAATTACAACTCACCACAACCTTTTTGTTGTTATTGGCTTTTTTCATTACAAACTTTTCCATTTCCTTCCCTCACATTCCTCTCTTTCCCTACATCTAGCATAATCATCTAATCAATCTCCACAAGAAGCCATGTGACCTTTAATTCTATTACAACAACACACTATTAAGTATAGTATATAAAATCCATGCAATAAAATATATGCATTATCTATCTATCATGAGCATTAAAAACATACATACATGAGGTCTAAATATATACATACCCAAAGGCCAAACCTCTAGAATTGTAGTTAGTGAAATAATTGCTGACAAAAAAATTATAAGATTGTTTGATCAAAAGATGTAGCTTAACCTCCTATTGAATGAACATGTGTGAAACTAGTAGTTTCAAATGTATGCAAGAAGAACAAGGAAAACTTCATTAAAATTTGTATCCATGGTAAGAACAGAGTCTTAGATATTTACGCAAACAAATTGTGAATGTGAGGTCAAGGAAACTTTAAGATCATTCAATAATTCCTTCTTGCACCAATCCATTATAGTAAGTTATTGTTAATATTTGCATAGAAACACTAGCAAAAGTATTTCTACTCAATTTTAGAAACTAGTAATTTCTTTTTTTTTTTACAATAGATGCTTTCTTATACATGGATTCTTAACCTGTCTTATATATGGATAACTTTTTCAAGATTTAACCTTTGTTTCCTCTTAAACTACACTATAACAAATGTACATTCATAATTTTGGGTTGGTTTTGGTCAACCTTTTTTTGCCATAGAGAATTCTAAATATGAATTCAATTTATATAAGAGTAAATGAAATTAACCAAATATTATGTGTTAGGGTCAAGGTTTTGTGATATATGAGGTAGCTAAGATTTTGGTAATTTTGAAATTTGGCATATCTAAGGTATGTAAAATTGCATTTTAATATATCTCCTTATAAGAAAGAGTACAAATTTGGATATATTAGGTATTTTAAACTTTAATGTCTAAAACATTACAAACTAACTATTCTCTTATTTTTTGGTGAGTATTTAATTCAATACATCTACCGAAGAAGTAATCTATATTAACTTTTAAGGCCAGGTAATATGGAAATGGTAGATAAGTTAGGGGTCTCAGAAGAGTTGATTCCATAATGAGAAGTTGGACCTAGGGTCCCATGGAAATACAACACTATTAAGATGAACATTTTTCATGCTACAATCCTTAAGTTTAAATGCTACATTACTTTATTACTACCTTTAAATCTCTAGGATGATAAAAATAAAGGATGAAAGAAACTACAAAAAAACTCACTTCTATAACTCTCTTTTAGACTTAAATATCCTTTGTTGTCGCCATATATTCTATAACTATTCATAGAAGATTCATGATTCTCCCATCATTTGCAATTGTCAATATGGATTTGAATGGTTTTTATAGAAGGTCCATGGTTCTCGCATCATTTGAAATTGTCAATGTGGATTTAAATGGTTTTTATAGAAGATTCAAGGTTCTCCCATCATTTGAAATTGTCAATGTGGATTTGAATGGCTTTTATATAAGGTTCGTGGTTCTCTCATCATTTGAAATTGCCAATGTGGATTTGAATGGTTATCCAGGTTCCTCATAACATTAAAGCATAAAAACCATTTTGAAATAGCATATTTTAATATGAATTGTATTTGTCACAAAACCATTTTCAAAGAGCATAGTTTAATATGAATTTTATTTGTCACACTTATAGTATAGGTTAACTATGTTGCTCCCTCTTATTGATCCTCATAAGAATAAAGCATAAACACCATTTTCAAGAAACATATTTTAGTATAAATTACATTTCATTCTTTCATGCTTATCATATAGATTAACAATGTTGCTTCCTCTCATTATTATATTTGACTCCTGAATCCCAATAATTTGATAGGTTTTAGATGATAATATTTCCTTCTAGTGTATACAATTTGGATTTCTATTATTTTCTCAAACTAAATCGTGTGTGTGTGTGTGTGTGTCCATCCAATTGTACTTTTACCAAAATATTTATTTTTTAAATTCCCTCTCCTATCTTATAAACTAAATGAGTGAAGAAAAATGAGAAATTCTAAATCACCAATAGAAAAACAAAGCTAAGTCATCTAGTCATTCAACACAACTTTGAAAATCTAATTTCTCTCATTGCAAGTATGTCAAATATGCCAAGAAAAAGAACAATCATCTACCATTGTTGCATCAAGCTACTCATATCAGTTGTTCTCTTTCAACTTACTATCTTATATGGGAACTAATTGTAATTCAAATAATTTTGTGCTTCTGTGTAGAACTTGACCCCTATTTTTATTAACTGGTATTTTTTTAAGAGACTAAGAGATGAAAAAAAACTTAATAAGGGTGAAATGACAATGTCAATAAGGATATTAATTAGATTTAAACACAACTATACAAAAATGCAATTATTTTAACCCTAACATGCTCCTTTTCCTCAATCATAAGGGAAGTTATTTAAAAATTATTTGAGTATAGTGGTAGGAAATTTTGAGATAAAACAAAATCAACTTATGGAAAATTAGAAATATAGTGGTGGAGGAAGATAAAGGAAAGAGGGGGATGACAAATAAGAGGAAGAGGAAAATGAAGATGGGGAGGAGGAAGAAACGAAAAAAAAAAGAAGTGGGGAAGAAAAAGAAGAAGAGTAGAGTTGGAGGGAAAAAAAAGAGGAGAGAAAGAGAAGGGGGAAGGGGAAGATGGAGTAGGAATAGAAGGGGAGGAAGAGCAAGGAGGAAAAGAGAAGAGGAGAAGAAGAGAGAGAGGGAGAGGAGAGAGAGAGGAAAACAAAAACACATTTGCAAAACCTATTTCTAACCCATCTTTGAAACCCAAAACCCATTTGCAAAACCTATATTTAACCCATCTCTAAAACCCAAATCTGATCTAAAAAACCACATCACATTTTCTTTGAAATCTATAAATTATAGAAAAATAAATAAAATATGAGAGAAAATACTAAAATGCTAAGACATCATAAGCTTACTTGTGAATGAGATCATGTGATGCTCCACAAATCTCCCTTGCTTGTTCATATTGACTACTCCCACAAATTATTTTTAGTTATAGAAACTTCTATCACATAACCATTTTACCATACAAGAAAATTTGATAATAAAATTATACAAAAATATGTTTTACCTTATTTATTTATTTATTTTTAATTTATATATTGCATTAAACATGGATTTTTTCTCTTTCAACTCTTACAAAAAAAAAATAAAAAATTACCCCATTTAATTTTATTTTTGAATTTTTTCTCCTTCAACTCTTAAAATTATAAAAAATATGTTTTACCTTATTTTATTTTATTTTATTTTAAATTTATATTTAACTTTAACCTTATTTTTTTCAACGCACTACTCTCATCCATGTTGCAACCATGTGACATAATCTAGGTAATATTTTATAAAAAAAAAATAAAAAATAAACTTACTCTTTCTTTGATGTTAAAAAAAATTATGGTTAAAACCAATTATTTAACATGTGAATAAAAAATAAAACCATTCCTAAGTATGAAACAGCAACATTCGATTAATATACTTATATATATGTTGTGGCTCTCAGAGCTAGACTTTTTTGGTTTTGATTTCACGCAGTACAATACTCGGTTGTATTAAAGAGGTAGGGAATTTGGAATTTTCTCCTTCATTTTTGAGGTTCATGTTCTCATTCTTGAAGTTCGTGTTCTTATTGCCTTTGATTTAGGTCTATGGCAGCTGCACTGGAAGTTGAAATGGTGAAATGCCATTGCAAAGCATATCATTGTGTCCTCTGTGGGTTAGGCAAGTTCATAAAATGATTAACAACTCTGCAACGATGTAATCGCATGCATGGCAGGTATCACATATCTTTAAATGCTTTTATAACGAAACGAGCACAATGATCATGAATTGAAAATATTTAAGATATTTAAAATATACTTCTATAAGGAAATGGATTGGAAGCCAAAAGATCAACAACGTCTATGTTAAAGCGCTTCAGAACACATACAATAAATAACGGAGTCAAGTGCATAACGACCCAGAGATTCATTCAAGGATTCTAATTTACCAAAGTAGATACAAGCAAACATTAATACAGACTAATTTGGACCTATTTAATATGACTTTGTATGCCCGAAAAGCCACGGAAACCTTTACCCAACCAAGACAGAAAACAGAAAGCAGCACACGAGACTCGGCCTAAAAGCCATCGCCCTCCTAACATTTTTTAACTGAAGTTGATTACACAGAATTTCAATGAAGTAAAAAAGAGATGATGCATCCTAAAAGTGCCGCGACGATAGAGGGAGCGTATGCCAGAGAGGCTGCACCGGCTTCCATGCCCGGACTGGGACTGGGACTGGGAGCTGACATGATTTCTTCGTCTGCGGCAAAAACAGAGACTCCTGAAAAAAACAACAGAAGAATAGCAATGTAAGTAGCCGCGGCTGATATTTTGCAGGGCTCCATTTCACGCTGAAATAGTTGTAATGCAGGCTATGGCGATACTTCTGCCTGTTGCTGGCCGAATTGCAATTGCTTCGACTTTTAACAGTCCATGGACTGCCCGAATCTGTGAGCTTGTCGGCCAACAGCTGGAACTTTAGCCAGTTGCGTAGCCCTTGTTTCAATATTTTTTATTGAGAAAATATCTAGCTTTTCACTTTAGCAGGTACTGCCAAAGTCTGTCAGCTTGCCGGCCAACTGGTGGAATTCAGGGTGGATTTTTATCCCGCCGGTTGCATGGCCTTCTTTTAATATTTTTTATTTGTTATAATATTCTCGGCAATTATGGTGATATTAATTTATTAATGGGTGTGTACGACGTGTTAGTGATGTCAGTAAAACATACATTTAAAGTCATTAGAGAAAGTTATAAGACAGTTTTTTGCATTTTTTTTAGCTAGAGGATGGTTGGAAGATTGGGCCAACTCATCATCAATTTGAATTTGGAAAGGATTGAATTGCAAAAAGCCAAAAATAGGGAATTAATAGTCTCATAGACTATTTTTAGTCTAGTAAACCTTAAAATGTCATATCATATTATTAATGCACAGTGTTGTATATGCTTACTAATCACAATTAGATTTAAGAAAATATATTATCTATTTAACTATAAATATAGAAATTTACGGAGGCAGAGGAATTGCCAGGCCGCCAAAGTAGCTGGAATCCCTATAAAAAAATTTCAAAAATCTTGTAGATACTCTTTAAATCATGTTTGCGATGATAGAAATAAATTTAGTACCATCAAAAACTTCAAATGCACCTAAACCTAAAATTATAAAATTTAACAATTTTTATTTAAATTTACAAAAATCACTACCAAATTATCTCAAAATATAATGAAAATTTCCATAACTATTAAACCAAAAAACATAATCTTTAGACTACACATAAATATATACCACCCCACTTATTAATAATCAATAACACCGTAAAGATATTGGTTGCCCAACCGATTGCCTTTAACCTTTTAACAGTTCATGTACTGCCCGAGTCTGTAGGGTTGCCGGCTAACAGCTGCAACTCCAGCCTGGTCCTTTATCCAGCCAATTGCATGGCCGCCTTTAACAATTTTTATCAATATAAAACTGACAATGCTGAGGTTCAAACAAAATTCTAAGTTGCTTGTAATTATTATGGGCATTAGCGGCCCACATAATCTGCTCGGATGGGAAAGTGCGCGCCTCAGGATTGTGAGGTGACTGAGGCCCACACAAGGTGAGCCCATGTGCTCGCGACTCGACAGATAGTCTCACTCTCTGTCTAGATTGACTGACAAAAATGTGAAATATTCCAACTTTACAACACCATGCAGTACTTTGTCGTCATGGATGCCAATATTGCTCAGCAGTAAAACGCTAATATTTAAAGGGGTCTATATATAGGTAATTGGATGCATTAATTAATTAAAATGTTATTAATGTGATGATAGATGATTAATTGTCAAATTTAAATTAAAATTAATATGTTTTAAGTAAAGATTTTTTTTAGAAATTACATGACAGAAATTTATAGTTAATATTTTTTTAGTGATTTCTATTTAAAGATTTTGCTTAATTTATTTTGGATTGCAGAAGCTTGAATATAGAAATTAAAATATTTTTTAATTAATCATTGGATGTACTAAGATGAGGTGACTTTTGAAACAAGGGGCTAGTTGCAACCTTCAGTTAGTCAAGGACGTCGCAGTGAGTCCCCGACAAGTATAATTGTAATCTTGATGGCATTAATCTTACCCTCAAATGGGCAAATGAAAGCAGAGTGTGGTGAGGAGTTCGATGGCACGAAGTGTGCAAGGAGGGTGGCCATAACGAAATGCTTGGTATGGTTAAATCACATGTCATTCTTTGTGACCCATTATGAGGGAGGGGCATTTTGATTCGCACTGAGACACCCCATATAGATGCAGGGTATAAGGATGTAAGGAGTTGGGGAGAGAGTAAGGAGAAAATTCGCCGAGTAGAGGCTTTCACCACCTTGTGGTTTGCCCAGCAATGGGAAAAATCATTGGACTCTCAGTCATGGCATGTGATTTTGGCAAGTACTATTTCAGGATGACACAATGATTATGGTAACTGCCACTTTAATTTACTTAACCGTAGATAGCCCACCTCTGAGTAAATGAAGGGGGAGTTATCAATGTTTTCTTCTCCTCTCTTCAAGAATTCAAGGCAAAATGTCCCAATTCTCTCACTAAGTGACAACATCCTTCAAGTCTGGTTCCTTTTTCTAGTTGTGTTTGCTACTTTTCATTTCATGAAGTAATTATGGTTTAAGTTTGAGTTTTGTTGTGGATGGTACCTTTCTATTTGACATTCATCCCCTAAAAGTTGGGTACTGGTGAGGTCTATGGAGGTTGAGGGAACTTTCTCCTATCATGGTGCAGTCTAGGATGGTATTTCGGGGTGCTGGTGTTTTCTTTATCAAGTTGTTTATTTCCTTAAGACTCTGGGAGCATGTTCTAGGTTATGCATAACTTTGGAAACTAGTGGTTTTTATTCTCATGGGGTTCAAAGGGTCTCTACTAGACCACTGACTTTCTATGATCAACCAGGCTAGGTGGCAGGTTGTTTATTCTGTCTCAGGTTATTGTTTCAGTGCAAGCCTTGATTCTTTGGTGGCATTTCAATGTCTCTGTTGTTTGGTGTCTAGAAGTTGGCAAGGGTTGATACATTCTAAACATTTTGGAAAATGGGGGCCTAGCTAGCAAGGTCACCATGTAGAATATCACTCCATCCATCTCTCAACATTTGGTTATTTCAGTGTGTAGTGGTTCTATATGGGGGGTGAAGGGGGTTTATCCTATCTACGACAAACCATTGCCCACCTTTAAGTCTTCACGTGTCATTATAGCCATGCTTCAATAGAGGGTTAAATTTAGAAGAGGCATTGCTTATTATTAGGGGTGTGCCCGCATAGGACATACCCATTTGCATAACCAATTTGAAGGCTTTGTGGCACCGTATCGCGAGTACACTCCAGTTCATGTTCAAGAGGAATCAATCTTGTCTTAGGGGGGAGCCTCTTCTCACAAAACTTCCCTCTTAGATTTTGAAATCCTTGTTGAGTGGGCAGATTGGATCCATGATATGGGACATATGAGGGGAATATTTAATCAATACATGCAAATAGTGGATTTTTATGGGAAAATGAAATTCCTTCTGGGGTGGACTCTTTTGGACCACCACAAGTCTCGGATGGACCTGCTTCAATATTTGGATCATATGCATGGGCATTCGAGATATTGTGATAGTGGGTTGGAGAGGATTGACCTAAGGTTGGTTATGATAGAACACCATCTCTACATCCCCCTAGTAGCTGGAAAACCTTTGGCATATCCAACAACTCCTATTCCAGTGATAGCCTCTAATTCTGACCCCCTTGATTGACTTTGATATGGCTATGATATATGATTACATCTCTGTAGTTATTTTTGGTCGAGGCCATCTAAGCCATTATCTATGCATTAGCTTGTTTTATGTAGTCAATATTAATTTTCAGTTGTCTCTCTCACCTCTAAGGAGAGTGTTTTTGTTTGTTTGTTATGGTATAGTCTCCCTTGTGAGAGAACGGAGTGACTTATTGTAATCATTGATGCAATTTCCTATTTTTGTAGTCAATAGAATTCACCCCATACTATATATATATATATATATATATATATATATAGATATATAGATATATATATAGAGAGAGAGAGAGAGAGAGAGATAATTTTAGTAGATATGTATGTTTGAATGATACATAAATATGTGTTTCTAGTTATAGATTTAAATTAAAAAAAAAAAATCAAGTGGAAGTAGCTCGGGTGGTAGGGAGGCGTCGCTATTATCCTCCCCCTACCTGATTTCACTGAGTTTGACATGCTTGCTTCTTGGGAGTCATTTATACATGAAAGATAATCAACCCACCTAGACATTGATGAGATTTCCATGGATGTAGCTAGTATTGATCTTCGGTACATTAAACCACACAAAAACAAAAAAAAAAACAAAAAAAAAGATTTAAATTTAAAAATATGGAGGATGTATACCTTGGTAAATTTTAGTAATCAAATCACATCTATTTTTCCATAAACAACAAAATCTCATATTTTAATTTAATATCTAACTTAATTTTCTTTAAAAATTAAATTATTATTATTGGGGAAATAAAGGAGGAGATCATATTGCAGAACAAGGATATTAAAAACGTTAATACTTTCAAATTTAAGGAAAAGCTATGGAGCCATAAAGAGTTAGAGGAAAAACAAAACTAAGATTTATAAGGAGATGATCAACCCCAATATTCAAAATCATAATTGTTTATCTGTTTTGACTAGTGCTAAGAAGAAAATGAACATTGATCATGAGGGGAATTTTGAAGTCTAAAATGGGCCTCCTCGGGAAATTATAAAATAATAGTGGAAATAATAAAATAAGATTAAATTGCATCATCAAATCTTAGAGGGAAAAAAGAAAAACTATTTTTTCAACTCGTATTTTCAATTTATCTCCTTATGGGTTTACTCAAATTTTGAGCAGAAAAACTCATTGGATGCAAAATTTGGTTCCTCATCCAAGGAGTACCCATGTTTCATACTTTTGATGGACCCTAATACATGAAAAATGAGAAATACATGAAAGACGTGATTGCAATCATGTTTTTTCATGTATTTATCATTTTTCGTGTAGCACAGTCAATCGAAAGTATGCAACATGAGTACTCCTTGGATGAAGAATTAAATTTTACATCCAATGAGTACTCTCTCTTGAAATTTGAGTAAAACCTTAGGGAGATACACTTAAAATACGAGTTGAAAAAATAGATTTATTATTTTATTATTTTATTATTTTTTAGTATTTTTACTTTTTTACTCCAAAAATAGTGAATCATGCCCCATGGTTGACATCATCATCTTGAATCCTAATTGTTATTATAAAGTTTATTTTGGTTGTACATTTTTCTTAGGAGGCTCATTTTAGACCTCAAAATTCCCCTAATGAAGATAAGAACTAATTCTCATGAGCTTCATAGTGAATAGTAGGCATTGGTCTACTCCCAAAACGCCATGGGAAGAAAGAGTCTGACACCTATGCAATACTAAGAGATTTCATGTAATACCCCTGCCTATTTATGATGTAATTGTATGTACTTGTTATTTATGTTGGTGAATCAAATGTATATTGTAGGTTTGTGCACCTATATGTCTATGATATGTGGCCTATCTATCCATATAGATAGGTTATATATTTTGGGGCCTCTATGCTCAAGCATATGTGTCAGTGCTGGTTAAGGGGCCAAATTATAATATAATGTATTTGTGCATATTTTAATAATAATAACAAGAGACTGACTATGGAGGCCACTGCACATTAAGAGTATGTGGCGGTTGGGTGGCTCCACGGACATGTGGAAACAATGTTGACGACATATGTCAGTGAGAAAGGGCATATGGGGCCCATGTGGCTTTAGGAGAACCACATGGAAGACAGAGCCATGTAGTGGGAAAAGTGTGTGTGTGTGTGTGTGTGTTTACTAACCACTAGTATTATTATTATTTATTATCATTATGATGATGATCATCACTATGAGGAGGATAATGGTTTTGGACTTTGGTCTTGATAAACCAGCTAGTGAGCCCTAAGCTTGGGTTTTGGACCAGCTAGGAGCTATGTTGGTTAATTGGCTTAGAGAGTGTATGAATAGCCCTAGAACAACATATTTGTTGGGTTGGCACCTTGGTAGTTGATGTTGTCCTAGAGGGTACCTAGAGCCCTAGAGAAACATGTTTATTGGGTTAGCACTTTGGAAGTTGGCCTAGATGGTGCTTGGAGCCCTAGAGCAGCATGGTTGTTGAGTTTGCACATTGGCCATGGAAATAGCTCAAAAAATAAAATTCCTTTTATGGAAATGAAACTAGGACCATATTGTAGTGCTCATCGCCATGATTCCAATGGTATGAGTGACACTCAAATCCAAGTTCGTATGCTCAAGTTATAGTTGGTCAAAGTTCTGGTCAAGATTGGCCAAGTGGCAGTCACTAAAGAGGCAACAATTTAGCAAAGTCTCAACAGACAAAAAACGATGATTGAAAACGGTGAATTTGTCGCCTCCTTAATTTGTCCAGTAACCCCTAATTTCCGATGAATTTTTTTTAACTATATTGTTGTTAATATATATATATATATATAATATATATATATATATATATATATATATATATATATATATATATATATATATATGGGGTGGCACTCTGCCACCCCTCCCAACACTATTACATATTCGATATTCAAACAGGGTGGGTGGGCCACCCCCGATGGACCCACCCAACCCCTGTTGGATCCACGCATATTGCCAAGAGAAATATGGCGATCCCGCTCGCAACAACAAGTGTTAAAATGTTATGGGACCGACGGGATTCGAACCCGCCTAGCCCATGTGGGCTAGCCCACCAACAGGTAGTCCCGCATTATGTTACAACAACACAAAAAACCGTGTGCCATATTTATACCAAGTCAGAGCCAAAACTGGGTGTGACGGGTTTTGAACCCGGTTCGCACCCAACCAAACTCTAAACTTGCCTCCGGTTTCCAACGAGCAAATGGCTCGATTTGGTAACTTCACCCATAATTTTTATATATAACCTCACTTCTACCATTCGAACTAGACCGTCGGAGGAATGGAGCCACAGTGGAGCGCTGAACCTTGAGTGGCTAGGAGGGTCGGAACCATGAGCAAGGAATCTATTTAGATGTTGAAAAGATTCCCTCGGAGGATCAGAGGTGTTAGTTTCAGAATTTGATAAGTTATATTTATTTTTGCACGTTTTCACGCTAGGAATCAAACCGTGCAGTTAGTTTCTCGAGCCGAGGTTTCCATTTTTAGGCCATCCTCGTAAATGAGTAAAGTTGCTTGTAATTCATTTCTTTATTGCTACTTAATGAAAGAAGGTCTCCCCACTTTGAGCAGGGCCCGGAGACGTGGCCCACATTGGGTGAAATTCATAATCAAATCATTTGTGTGCCTTTAATCTTATGGTTTCTTTATGATTTCTGCTTCTTTTCCATATGTTAAGTTACTTGGTTAATATGCTCTTTTATATGCAATTATGTATCCATCCTTGAAGTTAAAAGATTTGGATCAAGTTTGGTATTAGAGCAGGTCATCTTGATGTGATTTCCATGAGTTAATGCTAACCAGGAACAAGTTCCAAAGAGGAGAAGGAAAACTCAAATCCTTTGATCCAGAAGTGGGGCGTGCACCACGAAGATGGAACATGTTAGATGAGGAAGCTTGAATGGAGGAAGAGTGAAATTATCACAATATCTTCTTGAACATGGGAAAGAAAGTTGACAAGTTGTTTGCAAAGTATGAGAAGACAATCAATTCTGAGAAGAAAGAGCCAGATGACCATACATCAATAAATCATGAAGGTAGAAGAGGAGAGACTCATGAACTTCCCTCTCCATCCTCTAGTGACAGTCCTTCTTCTTCTTCATCTTATCACTCTAACAAGCATCATAGGAATACATCTAAGAAGCCATTTTGAAGCTAGATGTAAATTTTGTTTTGCCCACATATAATGGAGAATGTAATGCAGAGAAACTAAACAATTAGATTAGAAATATATAGGTTTATTGTTGGATGCAACAAATTGAGGAATATGAGGCAAATATCCAATTAACATCTCTTCAACTGAGTGGCACCATTCTCATCTGGTGGGAGAGAAAGTTGCAGAAAGGCAACAAAAACTTGGGTAATCTCCTTTCTTCTTGGTCCAATTTTATTTATGCATTAAAATATTAGTTTTATTCTTTGGGTAATCAACAAAATTCTTTAATGGAATGGAAATGCTTAAGACAAGGAAACTATCAAAATTTACAAAGCTTTACAGAAGAGTTTATAAAACAAGTATTGAATTTGGGCATTTCACTTGATTCACTAGAAACTGTAACAAAGTATATTGGTGCTCTACATAGTTACATCAAGTATTCTTTGTTATTTTTTGAGCCTACTACTATTGATGCGGCCAATGTGAAGGCCATTCACCTTGATAGTATGGGAAAGAATGATAAACAAGAGCAAACAAAGAAATCATCTTTTAAACCTCATAATGGAAAGTTCAAAGGAAAAGGCAAGGGAAAGGACAAGAAGGCAAGTACAACCAATAAGGAGGAAGGAGAAAATCCATCTTGCACACATTGCAAGAAGGATGGCCAAGATTATGAACATTGTTGTAAGTTGAATCTAGAGTTGAAGCCAAAGGGATTTAGTGAGAAGAACAAGAAAGGGACGGTGGAAACCGTGCAACAGGACCTTGGATCTAATTCAGGTGACAAGACATTGATCATAGCAGTGGGCACACAAGGTACTCTTTCTCTTCATACTAATGAAAATTCTTAGTTACACGCAAGTACAAGTTCTTCAAATGAGCCTCATGTTAATGAACAGAAGAGAATCCCCATTAGATTCATAATGAAACATACTAAAATGGAAGCCTTGTTTGATCTAAGATCACAAGAAAATTTGATTTCAGAATCCTTGGTTAAAAAGTTAGAATTAGAGACCAAGCCTCATCTGAAACCCTACCCTCTTGGTTGGGTGTGTGATAAAGCAAAATTGCATGTAACCAAGCAATGTAGAGCTAGATTTTTGATTGCATCCAAACTAGTAGATGAGGTTGATCTCGATATTGTACCCTTGGATATTTGTGGTATTGTATTGGGGAGTCTGTATTTTTATGAAAGGAAAGTAGTTTTATTTCACCATGAAAATAGGTGTAATATCACGAAAGATGAGGTGGAATACATTATTAGAGCTCATCGTACAAAAATCAGTGCCAGTCTTGTAAGTGCGGGTCAAATGAAGAGATTGGCTAATTCCAGCAAAGGGTGCATGCTCATGCTTGTGAGAGAAAAAGATTTCAAGATGTCTTAAGCTTTCTAAGGTTGTGATCCCACTCATAAAAAGTAATTGTATGCATTTTTTTCTAACTATGATGGGATTTTTTAGGAACCAAGTGGGTTGCCTCCAAAGCATGAGATCCAACAAGAGATTCACCTGCAACAGGATGCTCCTTTACCCAACATTGGTATGTACAAGTTGTCATCCATTGAGATGGAAGAGACAAAGAATCAAGTACAAGAATTGTTGAACCAAGGGGTCATAAGGCCAAGTTGTTCTCCATGTGGTTCACCTATTGTGTTGGTGCCAAAGAAGGATGGCACAATGGAGGATGTTTGTAGACTACAAGGCACTTAACAAAATAACAGTGAAGAATCCGTACCATCGCATTTGTAAGAACCCGATTCTTATTATTAGAGCCTCAATCTATTTTACACTAACAGATCTATTTTATTGTTGATTTGCAAGTAATAAAAGGAGCTTGCTGACCTTCTCACAAAGTTTTAAACATTTAACATCTTATCATTTTATCATAGCAACATAAATTAAGATGAGCATTCCATTGATATCAACTTACTAAGAGTAGTTCATGGAAGAATACCTGTTCCGGCGGTTGATGATGATACCTTTGTCGTATAGCTCCAGCTGAACGCTCCTTCTCACCGACCCAACCGGATTTACCTCCCAACCAACTAGGAAACAAATTCCTAGCCCAAGAAACCTCCACAGGTTCCCTAGCCCTCCGTGCCCAAGTTCAACCAGATATAGTGTGTCCTCAAGAAGAATGTGCAAAACCAGATAACAATACTTTCCTCCTCTCAAACCCAAGAAACCTCCATAGGTTTCCAAGGTCTCCCCAAAATCATAACAAGTCCAAACAATCAAAACCAACCCCCATAATCATAAGCAAGAACCCCCACCCCCCTTTTCTTCCTTCTCCCTTCCATTTTTATATCCTCCTTCCCTTCTCCATCTCAACCACCTCTAATTAATGTCATTAACTTCTCATCCATCCTTACAGTTGACTTCTCTTCTCCCAAGTAAGCTAGGAGTACATTTGGAAATGTGAGATGAATATAAAATTTATAATTTAATGGGAAAGGATCATGTCTTCTCCCAAGTAAATCTGAAAGTAATTTGGGAATGCTGAAAAGCAATATATTATATATTAATATATTGATGAATAAGATGGAGAGGAATGTCTTCCTCCAAGTAATGTGAAGTACTTGGGGAATGTGAGATGTAATTAATCGAGAAGGAACCATGTCTTCTCCTTAATGAATGTGTGGGTACATTGGGTAATGTGAAATGAATACATATTTATGAAATAATGGAAGGAGACCATATCCTACCTAATATTCAATTTGAGAAGATAAGTGGGGAATTTGAATAATAGAAATCATGAATTTTATATTAGACCAATATTTTTCAATATTTTCAAATAATGTAAACATTAACAAGATTGTAGGATAAGATTTGAGTGGGGCATTACATACACCCCTCCTTCAGAAAACTTCGTCCCGAAGTTAGAATGAAAAGAGGCAAGGAGTTTGAAAGCATAGCAACCAGAGAGAGTTATAGCAACAAATCTGATAAGCCCAACAATGATATTTCTTCCCATCAAGAGTCTCCAACCGATCTATATCCTCCTATCCACCCTGGCCTACTTCCTTTCCCACCCTATCTATCCTCTGCTACTTTATCAGTGGCAACTGCCATACTAACCACTGATAAAACCATCATGGTGGGAGTGTCGAATACATCGACCTAACTTTCCCCAGCAGGCAACTGACAATCGTCATCACACGTCTAGGGGGAGCGTTCAGCTGTCCTCCCCACGATTCCAGGTTTCGGAGGATACACTGTGGGAAACACCTCCACCCCTCCTTCACAACACGGACCACACTACAGAGCTGGTTGGACTTGTCATCGAATAATCCAGTCAGGTCATCTTGCCACCTATCATTTGCATTTGACTCGTGTCATAAGAGTGCATATCAAGTAGATACCAAATGTAATAGAACAATGTGCATTATACCTTCCCCATGAGATGTCTCAACCTTCCCTCAACGGAAGAGTAGCTCTCGGCTATCATATAATTCTTTCTCCCTACAGGTTAGCTCTCATTCATGCATTTATATAACAACAAGACGTATAATCATCACATTATTAAGTCTAGTATCCACATATCACTTTGTAGTTCATACTGGAAACAATCATAATTTCACTACGTCATTCATTAGATAAATCATATCCACTTAAGCCATACATGAAACGAAAATAGCTCTGATAAGTCATGTACTAGATAAGTCATCACCAAGTAAGTCATACATCAAATGTTTCCATCATCAAAATCAAACCTAAGTAGTTTCACATGTTCAACCAAATGCATCAATATTACACAATGTTCATAAATAAATAAATAATACGGAACTGCAACATAAAACCTTAACATAGACAATTGTCTACGTCAAAATGGGCACCATAATTTCTCATGTGACATCTTTGTGGAACCCCTAAATAACAATTAGAGTTGAAGATATTCAATTGTCCGTCATGGAAAATAGCATTTGAACCCGGATATGCTATAAGGTGGTACCAAAACCATAATAATGGCAAGCGATGGATTAGTGCACTATTAATTCCACTAGAAGGTGCTAGTACAAGTTTTATGCATAAAATTAAAAAAAAAAATCTCACTCTTCCAATTTGATGGTTTTTTTTTTCTCATCTTCGAAACTCATTTAGTTAATCTTGAAAATAAAAGACTCAAAACTTCAGAAGTTGTTTCCAACATGATT
>APFE030028256.1:165869-220375 GCA_000404065.3 Pinus taeda | reverse complement strand
TTCCACCATCCAAGCTGCGAGGAGTTTTGTATTCATTATATTGTAGACCAATCATAAACAGATGGCTGCGCCCATACTGTGTCTACACGAGTCTATAATTATGATGTATTTGAAATCATTCTTGTATTAGAGTAGTTAGTCCAATAGTTAAAGTTTTGATCTGAGTATGGGAATGCCTACCTCAGCATGATATGATCTTATACATGTATTTTGTGTTGAAAATTGCAGTTCTAACCGGGCTCTCCACAAGATGATCCTCGAAATGATAAAGTACTTCACCCTTCCTATATGACTTAACACCCATATCTATTACATGCTTCGTACTTTAGGGGGCAATCTGTTACACTGAAATTTGTCACCATGGCTATCTGCAGTTAATATGGCTCCATCAATAGTCATATTATCCTCCTTGTCAAGCCTAATACCTCTGCTCTCCATGTCAAACTTCAAAAAAGAGAGAAAGTCATTAAAAATCATGTTTATCTCTGGGTACACAGGTTCTCTCTACCTTACCTGTGTGTACGCATCCCAAGCTCATTGTACCTGCGTACTGGTACGCTCTGTAAGTCAAGGGATGGGTGCGTACTCCTGTAAAGGTCAAAAGGCGCGAGTTTCATCTTAAAAAAGTTACTTGTGGTCACTTCTAGAGCATTCTAAAAGAGTGTTTAACATATATTGAGCGCCTCCAGATGGTTCATGCATCCCTATGATAGAGGAACTTATCCCATCAAGAGAGGAGCTACCCCATCCAAAAGAGGGAGTATCCCATTGATGTTGGAACTAAATAACTTCCTCTAGAACATTATAAATACAGGCATTGGGCCAGAGGAGGGGAGATTGAAAGCTGAACATTCCAAAGGGTAGATGTTGTTGGAATTAGGACTTCCTTGTAGAAGCTTATGAGGAGAGATTCCCATCCTTTCTTGTTTTCATTTGGAAGTGGGTGAGCTTATCAAAGTAAAGGAAAACTCTTGCTGGACCCTGGGAGGAACTTGCACAACACCAAGGCTCAGGTTGTAATGGTTTCTTTTGTTTTCTATTAATACAAATAAGTCCATTCTTCTCAACAATTTGTTATTAATGAGTTGTTTCATATACTCCTTGGTCTATATGTTGAATATGGTTTATTTTATGAGATATTCAGGTGCTATGTAATCGTTTCATTGTTAGTGAATGCAGGTTTCGAAGTGAAGGAGGAGCTCATCTGGATCGACGAGGCTAGACTACTACAACAGCGTTTGACTTCAGGTAGGATCGAAAACACTTGGTTTCTCGTATGATAATGCATGTTTAGAGAAGGATTGCTCTTAATTGTCTTGTTTGTCACTAGAAAGTCTTAGGCTTCTAGGGAGGTTAGATTTGTCCGCAAAAATAACTCTTTCCGCATGACACTACTGATGGAATGTGTAAAGCTAATGATTGATTCAGGTAAGATGAAAGACCTATCTAGTTACTCCTTTACAAATATGTAATAATGAAGTTCACATCTTGGAATATCAGAGGTCTAGGTAATAAAAGGAAACAAAGATTACTTAGCAATAGAATGAAACAAGAAGCTCCGGATATGATCTTTATCCAGAAAACTAAATGTTCCATTCAAAAAATCAAAGAAATTAATAGTAAATGGCTCAATAGATTTGAGTTTCTAGAAGTTAAAGCAGATAATAGAGTTGGAGCTATACTCACTCTTTGGAACCCCCAAAAGATTGGCATAATAGATGCTGAGGCATCTAGGAATTATTTATCAGTGGTTATACAACATGTGGGAGATAGCGAGACTTATTTGGTCACGAATATCTATGGGCGACAAAGACTGGATGATAAACTCAAATTTCTATATTCTCTTGTAGAACTCAGAGATAGACATGCATAAGTTCCTTGGATAATGGGTGGGGATTTCAACATGATCAAATCACTTTCAGAAAAAAAGGGGGAACACGAACTTTAAATAAAGATTCTACAACATTTCTAACTTTCATAGGTAATATGAAGCTCGTTGACACTGATATGAATAATGGCCTCTTCACTTGGAACAGCAAGAGAGGAGGGGAGTCACAAGTAGCCTCAAAATTAGGCAGATTCATAATTTCAGAGGACCTTATGCTCACAGACAAGGAAATGACAGTGAGAATTCTCCCCTTTGGTGGCTCGAACCATTGGCCTGTACAACTGGAGGTACAGGGCATAGGCACCCCCAAGAATAGGCTTGTTAGATTTGAGAATATTTGGCTTAACCACCCCGATTTTATCAGTAACATAGCAAGATGGTGGAAAGAGGATCTGCACATTTAGGGAACAAGAATGTTTCTGCTTCACAAAAGACTAAAATACATCAAGCTCAGACTTAAAGACTAGAAAAAGAAGGAATTTGGAAATATTTTTACAGCAAAAAAAGAGGTTGAAGATAAGATGCAAACACTCAATCAAACTCTTATTATAGAGGGCTTTGACAGAGTCGGAGATGACCAAGTCACCAAACTTCATCAAGATTGGGAGAACTTATGCAAACAAGAGGAAATATATTGGAGACAAAAATCTAGAATTCAGTAGCTAAAAGAAGGGGAATGAAACACCAAATTTTTCCACAGATCCACCATAGTGGATAGATCCCATAATAGGATCTCTTCAATCAAGGACGAGAGAGGTCATCTTTGCAATTCCCATGAAGAAATAGAATCTGTGTTAGTCCAGCACTTTCAAGGTATAGCAAAGGAGACCACTGCAGACAGAGAACACTTTATCAAGGACTTAAGAAGGCATATACCCAGGCTAGTATCTAGAGAGGATAATTTCAATCTCAACAAGCCAGTGACTGAAGAAGAGGTTAGTGAAGCAATTAAGGAAATGAAGAATGTCAAAGCGCCAGGCCCTGATGGTTTCAATGTGGATTTCTTCAAAGGTTGTTGGAGCATTGTTAAACAAGATATTATGAATGTGGTGGAGGATTCCAGGTTGAATAGAACCATTCTGAAGGTGCTCAATACTTCCTTCATCTCCTTGATCCCCAAACAGGATAATGTGTAGACTCCAGACAGGTTTAGGCCCATAGTTTTGTGCAATGTGGTGTATAAAATTATATCCAAAGTTGTCGCCAACAAACTCAAACCCCTTCTCCCTACTCTTGTGTCAGTGGAGCAATCAGGTTATGTGGAGGGTAGACAAATTCTCAATAATATCATTCAAGTGCATGAAGTGGTGCATTCATTGTTAAGCAATAAGAAGGCGGGAATGATTATGCAACTAGACCTTGCCAAAGTTTATGATAAGTTGAATTGGACCTATATTAGGAAGGTCCTTCTAGCCTTTGGCTTTGATCATAATTGGGTAAGTTGGGTTATGGCACTGGTCACCTCTTCTAGCTTTTCAATATTGGTCAATGGTTCTCCTTCCAAGACCTTTACTCCCTCAAGAGGTCTCAGACAGGGAGAACCACTCTCTCCCTTTCTCTTTATCCTCATGATGGAAGGACTTGGGCATTCTATCAAGCACGCAAAAGAAGGAGGTTATATCAAGGGTATCCAACTTTCTGAAAATGGACAAGCTTTGTCCCATCAACAATTTGTTGATGATACTATGTTGCAAGGAGTCCCCACGGTAAAAGAAGCTCTTTCTTATAAGCAAATCCTACGTGACTTTACTATGGCCACAGGTATGGAGGTAAATCTGTCTAAATCTAAGATTTTTTTCTTTAATACTAATATCGCTATTCAGAGAAACATCTGCAGAATTCTAGGCTTTCAAAGGGAGGTCATTCCTTCCAAGTACCTGAGAGTTCCTCTAACTGATAAACCTTTGCACAAAAACATCTGGGAGCTGATAATCAATAAGATGCAGGATAAAATCAGAAAATGGATTATCAGATCTTTAAACTTGGCAGAATGGTTGGTGCTTACAAAAGATGTTTTGCAATCAATCCCCATTTTTATGCTTTCAGCACTTCCAGCTCCAAAGGGAGTCTTACAACAATTGATAACGATTCAAAAGACTTTCTTTGGGTTGTAGGGGGGGGGGGGGGGGGGGGAGGGGGGAGGAGAAAGAAATGGGCCTTGGTTGCTTGGGATAAGCTTTGCAAATCGAAATCCCATGGGGCCCTTGGACTAGATGATCCAAATGTTCTCAGTAAGGTTTTAGGGGTAACATTATGGTGGCGTTGGGTAAAAGATCCAAAGGCTCAGTGGGCTCGTGTTTGGAAAGAAAAATATGCTAGCACTTGGCAAGAGAAATATCACATAAGGATGACGGGAATCATAAAAGGATCCCACATTTGGAATAAGGCTTGGGAGAATAGAGAATTAGTGCAAAAAATAGTTTCTGGGAAATCAGAGAAGGGGACCTTGCTCTATTTTGGGAGGATAGATGGCAACAAGAGCCTATATTATTAAGAGAGGACTTTTTGGACCTAAAGAAAGAAATGGACACCAAAGGGCTTTTCAGGGTTAATGATTTTTAGGAACACCCCAGTCTAGAAGACAAATGGAGAACCTGGAAGAATATATAATGTGGGGCAGACAACCCCTTGAAAGCAAAAACAGAGGCATTACTGCTAATTTTGGAACAAAGGAAGATTATAGTTTTAGAGGGGCATGATCAACTCAGATGGGGCAACAATAAAGAAGGCACCTTCAATATTAAGGAAGCTAATAAGGTATTCCTTGAGCTGGATTCCCACATTCTGGATAGGGTTTGGTAGAACCTTTGGAAGCATCAAGGCTGGATGAAAATAAAACTCTTCATGTGGTTGGTTCATCACAAGAAAATTCTGACTTGGGAAAATATCAAGAAGAGGGTTGTTCTACGACCTTCTAGATGTCAGCTCTGTGAAGCCCAAGAGGAGACAATGGAGCACCTTCTCAATGACTACACCTTTACCTCTAGGTTGTGGGACTCTTTTTGCTACAATTTTCCAACAGATGAACAGGGACAAAGAAAGCATTATCGACACCCTAAATAACTGGAGATGAAACTTTTCTAAGTATGAGTTTCTTCGCTTGGCTTGGGTTTTAAGTCCAGGCTTCATAATTTGGAATGTTTGGAAAGAAAGGAAGAATAGAATCTTAAAAAAAATTCACAACACCACCTAACACATTTTTGAGCAGATCTTAAGACAGCTCAAGGAAACAGTTGGCACCCTTGCTCGCAACTCCCCCAAAAATCCACCTTCAGAAAAGGAGAGGCAGATACTTTGTCAGCTGAGTATGTAGGGATTTATACTACAGGGAATGGATAGGAAGGTTCTGAATCTACCCAATAAGCCATATTATTAGCATCCTCCCCATTAGGGTTTTTTGAAATTCAACATAGATGGGGCCTCTAAGGGAAACCCAGGTCTTGTTGATCATTAACTCGGTTAAAAGAATTTGTTGTGGCATAGAGCTAGAAAACATCTCAAGTCATTGGAGGCTGATACAGGTCTTTCAAAGGATTCAATTTCACCTCCTAGACTTACACACAGTGAGTTTCACTCATGTGCGAAAGACGACCAATAAACTGGTGGACATTCTAGCCAATCAAGGAGTGTCTTGCAATAAAAACAGAGTCAAGTTGATCTGGCAAGATATGCCTCATAACAGATTAAGGGAGCAATGTTTCAGTCAGGTGGAAGAGGACTACATGGTATATCGAAACAAGGCCATAGAAACGAGATCGGGTTGACCTTTATGTAGAGTTATGACACAAGCAAGGTCGTTTTGGGTAAGCAGGTCTATGTTTGGCATCAACGTACATGAAGTTTCAGTGGATTGGCCAGAATCAGGGTTGCTCTTCTTCTTTTAGCCAAGGCAACGGAATACAATCTTTCACGGAAACAACTATACCTCGCTTTCTTGGCCGGCAGCAGCTTTACCACCCTTGAAATGGTTTCCGATGTATCGCACCACTTTCAGGCTGGTAGCGGTTTTTCTTTTTTCGGAAGCAATTCCACTCACCTTCCAACACGTGGCTCAGGGTGGGGAGGCAATACCACCCTCATCGCATGGTAATCTTCGGTGAGGTTGGGCTATGCGATATGTTTTGTGACCATTGGGTCTACTACGGTCATTCCATGAACATGATTAATCGGGCTTGTTGGTGGGTCCGGAACTAAGGCTAACTTTTGCGTTGCTCGAGCGATCTATCTGGTATCGCGCGCATCTGGCAAAGTTTAGGAGGTGTACTAGCATGAAAGTTATGTAAAAAATAGACCCGATATAATTATCAATTACGGTTTTTATGCTCATCGGGTCTGTTTTGCTTGTTAAACGGTGTGCTTCTTGGCCACCCGAAATGTCTCTCTTCCATTGGATCTTTGGCTCCGGATCTAATGGTTAGTTGTTTGTTAAGTCGTTGTACAATATTTCTTTTTTCGATTGAATAGAAGGTTCCACTCTTGCCTTAGCAAAAAAAAAAAAGATGTTGAGATCTTTGATAGTTGTGGTTGGTTGGATTGAACCAACTAGTGTATCTTCTCTTTTTAATTGAAATTGAGATCTAATGCTATTTATACCTAAGGGTGATCGTTGTTGATTACTCAAATTCTCTTTTTTAGCTTCCATTACAAGAAACCTAGGCAAATGGAAAACTCAAACAAAGTGCACAAAAAATATATAGGGTGAAATACCTCCAAATAATTGTCAATCCCATAAAATTAGGAAAAATGTATTCAAATATTTTTTATTATCATAAAATGAGGGTGAATTGGAGAATAGTGGTTCAAATTTTACCAAGAGAAAATGGATTTCCCTCTCTCCCTCACATATATTTTTGGCTAAGGGTTTTAGAGATAATTTCTAAAAAATAAATTAGGGACTATGAATTGTCGAACCCCTTGATGTAAATAATTTAACCAACCAAAATTTCAAACCCTCTAATTTTGCCTCTAAAATTTTCCATTGTCAATTGGTTCATAATTAATGTTGATGTTCTTGATTATCTTCTTTGATCTTTGCAACCTCTTCTTTATCCTTTTCCATCATTGAGTTTCTTTCTTGTTTTGCTTTTTCTTCCTTTAATTTTCTCTCTAATTTGGCTACTGCAAATTTCTCTTTCCCTTCTTTCTCTGACCTTATTTTTTTAACTTGTTTAAATGTTTGTTATTTTTCTTGTCTTGATTTGAAACAACCTCTTCTCTAAACCTCTATCCCTTCTCTTGTCTTGCATTTTCCTCATGAAATTTGACTTCATCTTCTTCTTCCTTCTTTATTAATCCCTTTACCTCAAACAATTTATATTTAATTCTTTCCCCTCATTCAATAGAATTCATGATATGTGTAGAGGTTTAATCTTTTGTTTTTAGTCTCCAAAGCACTTACTCCCATGAAGATGCATTTTTACAATGGACTTCATGATCCCAATGCTCATGGGAATAATGTCATGTCATAGAAACAAAAACATTTTGTTTTGCAGCTAATCCTCGAGGGTCGTTACTCTTGAAATTCCCTTAATAATGCATATACTTCAACATGGTATTGGATTCTTTTCTAATGTGCTTTGAATTCATCAATCCATAATGACCAATATACATGTCATATGGAATGTTAGTTCTTTTTCTAGACTATTTAGTTAATGAAGCATTGAAACATTGAAGAATACAATTTATCCAAGTATTAATATATTGATAACATGCTTAGGTAGTAGGTGTGAATGGAGTAGTGACCCCATAAATTCGTATGTATGTATGATCTTCTAAAGATACCAGCTATAACTACTTCTTAATAACTCCATTTCCTCTCTACTTAATCTGGGGCACTCTTTATAAGAAATCAAATTATATAGGGAAGCAAGGAAGAAATCACAGAGTTGTGTGTGTTCATTTTGTATTTGTTTTACCACAATGCTTGACAATAAACATGAGATGGATTTCTTGCTGTATTCCAACTTCGATTTAACCCTGAAAAGGGGTTACTTACGTATCATACCTAATATAAATAAGATTCCATATAAAATGTAGGAAATGTTTTAAGGATTGGATTTTTTCTCTTTTAATTGCTCTATTTAAGGCATGGGATAAACAACTACTCCATTGAAGATTGAACTGGTAATGATTACAGTGCGAACCACAAGGACACGTTCATCTTTCAAATGGATGGAATTATGTTCTCCATTTTGCACATTAACTCCATAGCATAAATATATGGATATCTCATGTTAACCATTGAGCAAAATCGATCATTCTTTCTAAGGAACCTTTTATCTTTCACCCACCATCCTACCAAAATATTTTTAATGTCTTTATCCTTATTAAACTTTTCAAAGAAAAAAACAAGAAACATACATGTATTTTTCTAGATGGTGAAGTCTATAATAGTTTTCTAGCTAAAATGGTTATTAGGAATCTATGCATCTCCCTTCATCATTTAAAATAATTCTACTCTCAATAATTATGTGTTTGATTATCCATTCAATTACTTTTGAACATGCAATTGCTAGAGTTCTAGCAACTATGGTATGCAAGTGTGACTTTATTATGTTAGAAAATGTTATTTCATCTACAATGCTCATAGTAGCATCAATTGGGGGGGAATATGTCTAGATAATCTTCTTCTTTGAACTTTCTATATATCTCCCCCATTTTGGAAAACTGACATGAGGAGGACTAATGGGAGCTTGCGTGTCTTTGAAGACAGATTGCACTAGTTCAATTTTTGTTTTAGCCAAGTGGATGTTGGGTATAAATTGTTTAGATGTAATATCCATGTCACTCTATACATTTTCCATAGCCTTAGTAATTGGGTTTTTCCCTTGGGTGTCTATTTAGAAGTTCTAGGGATTGATCTTATGGAATGCATACATTGTTTATATTAAAAATGAAACTAAAGTCACTAACTTGATAAAATTCCTTATACAAAATTGACTTCAATTTATTCATTAATGGTATAGTAGTTTTTTTTAGGCAAGACAAGAAATAAAAGCTTTATTTAATTTACCGAACAACAACAAAATTCAATGAGACATATAGAAGGGAGTTTTTCACCATACTTGTTAAGTTGACAATACTTACCCAAATTATTTTGACTAATATATATTTCACCAAAATCATTGAATTCAATTCAAAATTAATGTCATGAACAACTTGAATACTGCAAGTAATACTGTTAATCCAAGGAATGGCTACCAAATGTGTATTTGCATTAATGTAATTGTGATTATATAAACATAAGGAAGTGTGACATTTGATATTCATATTCCAAGGTCTCTTCTCATTGTAATTGTTCAATTTTCATGAATTTACATATTTAAAAACTTATCACCCAATTCATGAGGATTATGATTTGAACATCGTCACCCCCACCACCCCACACACCCACCCCCCACCCCTCTAATATGAATGGGTGTTTGTGAGTCCAATCATCCTTCTGAATCTTTCAAACTTTTCTCTTCCATGAGATTTGGGGAAGATGTCTACACTTTTCTCATTTGTGGAACAATGTCATATATGAATAGTCTTGACTTCTAAGTGATTTTAAATCAAATGATACTTTATGTTTATATGTTTAGTTTGATTAGAAGGGGAGTAGAGTTCACTTTTTCCTCCTATAAATCTTCAATAATTTGCTCGAGTCACACATTAATCGACTTGGTTGTTCTGCAGATGCCACATATTCTGCCTCTATTGTGGAATTTGTTAGAACTGATTGTTTGTGTGACCTCAAGGAGATATCTCTTGATCCAAGATGTATAAAATAACCTAAAGTGTACACTCCATTTTTCTTATCTCCATCAAAGTTTGAATCAAAACATCCAATCAAGATGAAGTCATCCACCTGTGAATATTTGAGTCCAAAGTTTGGAGTTCATTTCAAGTATTCTAGAACTCTTTTTGCAATAAACCAATGTCCTTCACAAGGATTTTGCATAAACTTGGAAATGATTCCAACAACAAATGAAATGTTTGGGCTAGTGTCGTTGAGGTATAAAATACTTCGCACAAGTTGTCTATACTTTGTTGCATCCTCAAATTCATTTCCTTTTTTAGATCTGAGCTCCATATTTTATTCCATTGGAGTGGAAAAAGGATTTCATTCATCCATGCCAAACATTTTCAACAATTATCCATTTTAGTTCTTTTTAGAGTGGAATATATAGCTTTGATGTCGGGTCACTTCAATTCCCAAGTAGTAATGAAGGTTTCCCACATCTATGATCTCAAATTCATTCTTCAACTCTTTCTTTATGGATGCAATATAGTTTTCATTGTTCCATGTTATCAACAAATCGTCTACATATATTACAAGATAGATAGTAGATTTTCCAACTTTCTTGAAAAATAAAGTAGTATCATCAAGATTAAAGTGTATGAAATTTAATTTCAAAAGATGCTTAGTCATTTTTTCATACTAGGCTCGTAGTGATTATTTTACGACATATAAGGATTTGATGAGTTTGCATACTTTATGTTCTTGTCCATTCACAACAAATCCTTCTAATTGAGACATGAAGACATTTTCTTTCAAGTCTCAATTCAAAAAATTAGTCTTCACATCCATCTAAAGGACTTCCCATCCATTTTGATTTACCAAGCAAAAGAGAGTCTACATGGTGGCCCATTTTGTTGTGGGAGAAATTTCTCTTCATAATCAACACCTTATTTATGTGAAAATCCTCCACAAGCCTTGCTTTGTGCTTGTCAAGTGAGTCGTTTCCATGTTCCATCTTTTATGATAGCATCACACTCCTACATTTCTTATTTCCATTCATTATGAGAATCAACTTCTTTAAAGGAAGTTGGTTCAAAATTAGTAGAAAAATCAATTCACAATCATATGAAACATTCATATCATCAACAAAATTAGAATCATCCACATCACCTCCATTTTTTCTGGTGGAAGTTCTAGTTCTTTTATTTCTAACCTCAATAGGGTGAACACTTTCAAGTGTTTTGATGAGCCATTTTGGGGGACCTTTCTGAGATGGTTTAGGTTTCTTTATTTATTGATATGGAGCTACATCAAGATTTAGCATTCCAATCGTCTCAATCAAATCACTTCAAGGATCTTCCTTATTTGAATGAGTGGTTGGACTTCATGGGGGGGGCGCAATGCTTCAGAAGGATATTCCATAGATTAAACGAACATAGAGAAACCCTCTTCAATATGTTGATTCTCATTATTAGATTCATGATAAGTTTTTGCATGGATGAATCTACCCAAATGCTCAAGTTGTCGTTCAACAGTGCTTTCATTCTTGGAATATTCAAGAAAAATCACATCTCTAGAAAATATAAACTTGTTATTTACCTCATTGAGATATGATATGTTTTGGTGGTATTTGAACACCCCAATAAGATGCACTTTTGACTCTTTGCATCAATCTTTCTTCTTTGTTCCTTAGGAATCAAGGTAGAGTGGGTGGAACAAAAAATCATAAGATGCCTTACAGAAGGAATGTGGACATACCACATTTAATAAGGAGTCTTATTTTTCAGAACATGAGATGTACATATATTTTTATATATATTGCACATGGAACTACATCAGTTTAAAACATCAAATTTGCATGTTTGAAAAACAACATTAAGTGAACCATATTTAAGATAGTCTAATTCATTCTTTCAGCTACACCATTTTGTTGAGGATTGGAAGGAGAAGTAGTTTTATGTTGAATCCCATGTTGAAAAATATAATTTTTGAAATCATTAGAAGCATATTATTTTCCATTATTAGTACTAAGATAGCCAATATGTGATTGTGCATCATTTTCAATCCCTGCGAGAAATTTTTTGAAAAGTTCAAAATCTTTTGATTTAATTTTCAACAAATATACCCAAAACATCCCATTGTAATCATAAATAAAATTCATCATACATTTATTTCCATTTAAAAAAGAAACAAGCATAGGGCTACACAAATATGTTAGAAACTAGATAACTAGTGAGGGGGGGGTGAATCAGTACTAATGGCCTTTATATCAGTTTTAAATCATTTTGTTGGATTATCAATTTGCAACACACATCCACAATATTAACTTATCAAAACATGTAAGCATTAATTAACTCAAAACATAAAAACCATGAGAAATATCAACACAAGCATGCACACTTAAGAACACAAGTATTTATGGTGGAAACCCTTTTGGGAGAAAACCACCCTGTTACTACTGTGCTGCTCAATTCTTCTATTAATCTGTTAAACAAATTTTACATGGTTTAGCTTACACCCATAAGACAAAAGACTTGGCTTCCTTCATAGCATGCTGACATCTATCAGACAGGAAAATGGTTTCTCTCATGGATCTATGGAAATTTATCCACTGGAAACTCCCACGACCAACTATCCTCGCCTAATTACCATTGGCTTATCGAACTCATATTGGATGGAGAAATCTCTTCCTTCTACTAAATTCTCCAAATAACTGCCTATTCTAAATCCTCCATGCCTTCACTTCTTCCATGTGAACCACATTTCATAAATGTTTCATATTTGGTTCTCAATTCGCTCAACATGAGAAAACAAACAACACCATCGTTATGCACATAAAATCTGAATAAAACTCTAACCAAGAGGAGGTAATTTCTTCACTCCTTCTCACACCAAAACACTACTCTTAAACACACCACAAGCTACCAATTCTTCTCCACTCTGCAACACATAAGATTCTAAAATTCTCCTCAAATCATCTCTAAAATTTGCATACACAATTCTGATAAAAATACTAAAAAACCATGTGAGCAGTTACTGCAATTCTACTCACTTTAAATGCCCTCACAATGGCATATTCTCGTGCTCTCCATAAAACCAACCAAATAGACTCAAATCCTTCCTCTATTATCATTTTTCTATGATGATAAACTTAGTAAATGCTACAAATTATGGAGCACTCAAAAATTCTTTTAACACGCTTCAGATTTGGTTAAGATAAGATTCTTGACCAAATCAAACCACTTACTCTGTTATCCTTTTGATATCTTCAACTTCAATCATCTTCTAGAGGCTCTATTACCTTCTCTAGTCATATGCCGAAACATTCTGATCATAATCTTCGCCACAACAATAAAATTAGTTGAGCTGTGTGATGAATGCAGAAAAAATATCGTGAAAAATGTTGGTCACATGCACAACACAGGCTAAATTTGACTGGGGATCCTCATTTTCTTGCATAAGTTTATCTCCTAGTGACCAAATACTTTCAGTCGCTCTCATGACCTATCATCCATGCCACTAGGGCAAAGGATGGTCAAAAACATATTTCCTCAGCTCAGAACCTACCCAAACTTCTTCTAGAGCTTGAAAAGCCTTTGTAGGACCTATGGAAGTCACTGACGCCTCTGCAACACTTCACCAAGTCACTTCCACCTCACTATCAACATCATAACTCAAACCAAGTTGACTTTGATGCCAACCAACAACCATAATAACACCTAGGCCACTACACTTCTCCACAAAAACTCTATAATCAATATGCAACTCCAGAACATGTTAGAAATCCTCCAACACTTGTAAAACCATCTCAATCATTCACTAACAGTTGTAGACACTCTCCAAGCCCAATGTATAAAATCATCAACATGGGAGACCTAATCCGGGACATAGAAATCTAATGAGAAAGGCTCCTCAATTCTAACTCATGTAGCATCCACCAACACTTGTATGCATCAAAATGATCAAGAAGATCGTCATGGGAGGGCCTCCAAACCAGTGAAACAAACCACCATCCAACTCAACAATAAAAAACATGATCACGTGGACCATGACATCCTCTAATCACACTCTATATAGAACACCAACAAGTTACATCTCCATGCTAGTAGACATACCAAGGACCATCTACATATCATCCATACACAAACCACTTGTAGCCACACATACATATGCATAACCAATTGAATTGTAACCCATGCTACCAAGTTGACATCAATGCCAACCAACCAACACATCTGCAACACACATCAATGCTAACAATCCCCCCCTTTGGCATTGATGGCAAAATCATCCAAAAAAAAACCATATGAAAATTGATCTTCATCCTATGATTCTCCCCCTTTGACATTAATGACAAGGGGATAAACATGTCAAGGACAAATATTATATGTTCCTCTACAAGAAATGGGCTCCATCAACAAAAAAAAATCCACTCAAAATCCATATGTAGGTGATGAATAATGTGCAAGACTGAAAGATAAAAATAAAAATAACAATCCTCTTGAAAAATATGTGCACTAAACTCCCCCTAGACATACGCTATGCCCAATAAAATACACATTAGAGAAACAATATACATCTCCTATCAACAACAGTAAATAAAACACATGCTCTCTCCTGAAGCAACATCAACATTATCCATGTCTTAATAGTAGCAACAGATCAAATCACTAACTAATTAGCAGCAACAACATAATGTGACCAACTAGCAGCAACAACTCTAATCAACTCCATAGTAGAAACAACATATATCCAACCAACTTTGAAACAACAACATCAAATACATTCTCTCCACAATGTACTCTCTAGCAACAGAAAACTCATATATCAGCAGCAACAATGTCTATCTAGAAGAAACATCTCTCTAAAGTAGACATGGCAGCAGCAAATACATGATGATAGGTCACAACAGTGTGAACAAACCTACTCCATGGAATGCAAACATATCCATGGTTGAATGTAAAGTAATATATATAGCTGCTAATGCCACATAGCTCATGTTTTGTTCTTTGTTGTGCATGTTTCTTTGGTTGATTATTTTGTACCGAAGGTCTCATGGATATAAGAATCTATCAATCCTTAGACATGTGTCCAAAGTTGTGACATATATAAAATTCTCATGACCAAGATCTGATCCTTTGTTTCTCATGCTATATTTCCATCTTCTCATAATAGATCTATAATCAATGGCCTTATGACCAAAAATGTTACAAGCATAACATAAACCATTAAAAAAAAAATTATACATGAAAGAAGATCCTCTTCTTTGTTGTCCAAGCTGTTGCATAGATGTGTCTATTTTTCTCCTACAAATAACTACCACACATCCAAACTTGTGACAATTGAAACACTCAATCTTGTTCAACAAAGGGGCAAATGAGTTCTGATTTCTCCTTTGAACTCTGTACCTTTCAACTCTAGGAGTGTATTACTTTTTTGTCATAGAATCTCCCTTCGAATCTCTTCTTTATTGTTGATGATGAATTGACTGCCTCTTTTCTCCAACATTCTCATGGTTGCTCACAATCTTCATTGTAGGCTTCTTTAATTATGTTCTGTTAATCTTTCCTAAATATAAACTTGTATTTCCTCCTTGAAGATTAGAGCTAGATCTATTCAATGTTATGCTTCTCTTAACCTTTTCAAGTTGATGGTCTTTTTCTTCAAATTGCTTCCGCAATTTATCTGCTACATTTTCGATTGCTTCTACATAATATTTATTTTCCTTTTTCTTGTTGCACATTGCTTCTTCAATTATTTTTTAGTCCACCAATTACATCCTCAAGGTAGTAAGCTCCTCGAGATTTTTCTCCTTCTCATCACATATTTGCAATATTTTATGATGATATCTACATGCAGTGGTTAGTCTATCCATTTGAGAAATAATATTTAATTAAAACCATTTTTTATTCATATTCAACCTTAACATGAGCAGTATGTACACAAAACCACATGTACGTGACGCCATATGTACACATCGCTACATTCACAACATGTACACAACACCACCTACACATAGCGCCACTTGTACGTCATGTACGTAACACCACATGCACACCGCACCACTTGTACAATCATGCACAAAACACCATATGTACATAGTGCCACATGTATAACATGCACGTAACACCACTTGTGCATATCACTGCATATCCAACATGTACATAACATCAATTGTACACAACATTACATATCCAATCATGCGCACAACACCATATGCAATATTCACACAACACTATATGTACCATCTTGTACATAACACTGCATAAACAACATGCAAACACACTATATATAAACAATGCCACATGTGCACACATCATAGATGCAACATTTACAACATATACAACATAGGCACAACAATAGTACCACACATCCAAAATCATACTGCTTTCATTTTTTTGATGTATCCCTTGGTATAACCTGTCCATAACATAATTATAGGCATAATAAAAGCATACAATATAGATTCCTCATAGCTAGGAACTTATTCATGCCATTTTCCTGCATAGGCAATCATTCCACCACAAGAATGATTCTTGATGACCCTATCAAAAAGTGACATAGATACATAGATACATACATATATAATCATTAGCATAAAAAAATCATCATTCTGTCATACAATGACATACATACAATATACATTTATAAACATGAGCATAATCCTAATCATAACATAATTACCAAATAACATAAGGTCTAGGTTATTAGAACTTCCCTTATTCATGCACAACATTGAGAACAATCATTCCTAACATATCCAAGGCATCTGACACCTCAGATCCATTTAATTTTCCTTTTCTAGTTACATTTCACATGTATGTACTGCCATTGCCTATTTACCACCATGGACCCAACCAGTCCAATTGGCTGTCATAGTCTTACCTTCCATTGTGCTTACCCATGCACATAGCTTCATTTGTGTCTTAAATTACCTTTTGGATACCACACAACTCTCCTCGAGCTACGTTAACTTTCCTCCTTCCCAAAAAATCCCCAAGACTCAAAACTTAAAAGGAAATACCAAGAAACAACCAAGAAGAAAACCATGAAAACCAATAACAACACAACACCGCAATAAAGTGGCATAACTATGCACCAGACACATGCAAAACTGAAAATAAAGTGCAACAATCACAAAAGACCAAAATCAGAAGACTAACCACAAACACCATCACTGAATCCCCATGGTTCCCAAGGAAAGCTCAACTAGAGCCTTCTTCAAAATTTCATGGCAATTTATTTTCCATGCAATCCCTTGCATAATACCACCATAAACACATAAATGTTAGTGCATAATAAACATAACAACATACTTGTTACCTTACTTTTTTGTGCCAAGCACGTTTCTTGCAACTGAACACATCCACGTTATCACTCAAGGGACTCCAATCCTTTTACAAATCTACTTGTAACTAAAGACTAGCTAATATACCTACCAAGTACATGTTCATGAATATAGCATGTATCCACATAATTTTTGACAAGATTAAGGTTAAGAAGACTTCCAGTAGGCAGAGCACTCATTCGTTTGGAATTAGGGTTTCCAAACATAGCCAAAGGAATTCTTTCCCAATTCTTTTCTTTGACCTTTTCCTTGCTGCAATTGAGTGTTACTATGAATTGTCACATCACCTAATTGTTAGTTATATAACCACATCAACTATTACCTTGTCACACTAATACCAATCTTGTTTCCTGCAACTTCTCACACATGTCAACCACATGTTCCAAATACCAAGACAATCATATCTATAAATTTGAAATCAAATTTTAAAAACAATCATGTCATAACCCATAGTCAACTCATAGTCATTAAACATAATGCTACAACTGTCAACTACATTCAAGTACATATCAACTGTCTCAACAAATATGTGTTAGTACAATCATATTAAAACAAGATCATTGGAACACATACTCATATTATGAAATTCATCAAACATTCAACCAACTTGTGAACATACCATGTTAAATAAATCAACTAGATGCCGTAATATACACCAAACACTCAAACACCTGTTAGACGACATAATAAAACGGTCAAGCACCAAGTATATGACGTAAGAAAACTCATACTTAATGTATCTAAGTGGAGGAAATTTTGTCTGCACAATCAATCTATATTAGCACGATACATCTTCACAATATATTAACCCAAACATGAATAAGATCATGATATCCAAATAGTCACTAGCTAGCATGTTTACATCATAACTCATACACAATTATCATTCACACATACACAAAGTCAATCTAGATTAGTACAACCCCATATCACAAATATGTCGGCTCATATTTGAGTGTAATAACCCTAACCATCTACATAGGCCAATCTAATTTAGCATGATACATATAACATCAAGATCTTAATGCAATAGTTCCATTAATCAAGTTACTAGCATATAACAACATCAAGTTAACCTATCATGATCATCAACAACATATAACATAATCATCAGGTTATCTAATATAAAACAACAATAGAAATGCATACAACTACAGGTTACTATCATTCTTGACTATCCGACATAGGAGAATATAACTACACTAATCAACTAACATTTATCATGAATGTAACCATAACATCAAAATACATATACACAAACCTAATGTTTGTATTACAAACCTAATGCGTATAACAATCCTTAACTTACATACCTGCATGCCAAACGTACAATACCTGTATGACGATTTGCTCTTGCATCAAGGTCCAATGTTGCAACTTCACTTTAATGATCTGCATCGCCTGTTCTAGCTCAGCCAACATATTAGCATCATAACATAACAATAGCATCATGATAACCTAAATTGCATAGCATGACATCACAAGGCATGTTTCACCTACTATTCATGCATAACTATAACCAAGACCATTCATGCATGACAACTGCATATAAACATATAACACATGAGCACCAAACCATATACACATCATTCTAGCTAGAGTTCAGTCATCAATGCATGAACATATCAACTACAAAAACCATGAATTCATGCATGACAAAAACCATTACTCCATTTTACACATTTCCATATGCAACCATAAACATACATAAGCAATTCCTAATCAACTACACATACACATGAATGCATGTAGTTGAGCATGAGAGATAAATTATGGTAACCAACCTACAATACTTATATATGTAATCAAACATACAAGAATGAAGCCTAACATACAAGGATATAATCAAGCGCCATATAATCAACTTGTAAGCGACATACAACAATATGTAACCAGTCACATGCTCATGACGATGCATCCCACAAAATCAACATCAAGTTCCTCATGAAAACCTTACTACAACCATGATCAACATGATGCAATGAAACAAGCACATGAAATGAAAGTGTAGGAGACACACATGCAATTGACATGCATGCATGACCAATAAATTTCACCCAAGGAGAGAGAAACCATGCTCTGAGAGCATTAGGTAACACCCTCCCCCCATATCTACCCAAGCAACCGGCCAACCGGGGTAAACATGTGACAAGAGGCTACTATGATAAGACTCAACCTCCTAGGCAACCGTAATGAAATGGAGTTCACAAAACAAGACATTACAGACCTCCCTTAGGTGCTTCAGGACCCGTAGGAGCTAATCCACCACTCCAGGTGCCCAACCCTTGAGTTGACCTAGCATTTCAATGAACGAAACCCACAGTCGCTCCCATGACAAGGAATGGATGTGACTAGAACCCACAGTCATTTCCACAATGCCTGCAATGGAGAGACTGCAATATTTTTCATCAGATTGTGATATTTAAGCCATTTTTCAAGGTTAGTCTCCAAACCAATGCCTAGAACTTGATGAGACTTTCCAAGACAATAAATGACACCAAGGCAAAGCCTCTAACACAAAACTTGATCAAGGGCTTGACCTAACCAAGCCTCATGACAGACTTTTTGTTGAACTCTTAATAAATATGCAACCTACAGGTTAAATAACAGATCTAAGCATAGGGGCCTCATACTTATCTGAGGTTCATCATGAAGCATTATTTTCTTATCACTTTAACTACCATTCCATCCATCAGGTCATAGATACATTGTTCATTCATTTACAAATAAAAACATGATGAGAGCCATACATAGCTACTGTCATAAAACATATACATAATCAACATAAGAGGGATAGAAATACCAATAAAATAACAACCATATACATCACACATAATCCATCATAATACTCAGAAATAAAAGAAGAAATAACCTTTCATTAATGATGCAAAATACAAACACAAGATTCGACTTCCTCATTCCACTCGACAGTAGAATGGCTGAGCCAAATCTCTCTTCAAACATTCACCCCCTGTGCCATATTCCAAGCATGAATGTAGGACTCAAACCAAAAGAACCAACTAGGGCATATCGAGATTAAACCACCTCACCCTCATCAATAGAAACTAGGCTTTACCGTAATCCATCCTGGATCACTAGGCCAACACAATGAACACATCATAACAGGCTTTACTATGATCTCCACCCAATCACTAGGCCAACAAGCATGGATGTCACTAGATTTCTCCACCTACACCGTGAGGAATTTTCCTGTCTCATAGTCTCTCAGGCTTTACCACAATCCAAACCTAGATCACCAGGCCCTAAACCAATACCCCAGTCTCTTAGGCTTTACCATAATCCACACTAGATCACTAGGCCCTAAACCAAGACACACTCTCTAGTCTTTACCGCATATCCCAACCCAGGATTACTAGGCCCAACAAAGACCAAACCACCTCTAGGATTTATCGTATATCCTACAATTCACCAGCAAGGATTCCTCGGCCATCCAAGGCAACACAAAATCTGGCTTTACCACAACCCATAGTCCGGTTTAGGGGTTACTAGGCCATGTGTTCTATCATTTCGGAGATCTAGCTCACTTAGCTTTGGATCCATCCGGCAATCCAACTCAACCAAAACATGAGAACCCCATCACACCATGGCTATCTGGAAATGGAAAGGTTAGGCTGAAAACAATGTTACACCTAGAAAAACCTATGACATAGCAGCAAAAGAACCACATGCATTACCATGCATGCCAAATCTAGCAAGGAAAATACACATGTAAATCGATACATGCAAAGCATCCTGATGTAGTTGCATGATCCTTATCTTCCTTGCTTGATCCTTCTCTTCCTTGCTTGATCTTTTCTTCCTCTTGCCTTCTTTTCCTTTCTTGATCCCTTGCATAACCATAGCAAAAGCTTGATCCAAGAGCTTACACTGACTACGAGCTTGCCCACTAATCCTCAAAAGCCTTTTTATCAATGAGGCCTCTATTTTCTTCATTTTCCATTATTTTCCTTTAATTTCCTCCTCACATGCAACATGTGACCTTTCACCTCCCCTTTCTCCTAATTTCCTTTATTTTCATAGATAAATGTGCCAAAAATTCCTATTTTTCCTTTTAATTCCTTTCCAAAGCCTTAGCCATTGCCTTTTCCAATTTCCTTACCCATAAACAACCAAATGAACACTCCCTAGTATGTCTTACGCAACATTCAACTTGGAATAAGTGTCCCATCAACCGTGGTTATTTTTTTTCCTTTATTTACTTTTATTACATGGAATTTTCAACAGGGCTATTACACTTCTTCACTATGTAACTCAATAGAATCATCCGAATCATAATTCAAAAATGCTTTCAACATATTACCTTGTGACACAACTTCTTTGGCTGATATTTCAGAATTTTATACTTCATTTGCAATGGACTAAAGCTTTTCCTTCTTCAAACCCTTTGTATTTTGAGAAATCCTCTTCTTGCTTCTAGCCATGATCCATGATTTACTCTCCAAGCGGTCAAGCTTCACTGAAGAGGACCAGCTCTGATACCCATTATTGGAAACTAGATCACTACTAGGAGGGGGTTGAATTAACAGTCATGTCCTTTATAACAATTTTAATTTTTTTTTGTTGGATTATCAATTTGAAACACACATCCATAATATTAACTTATAAAAATATGTAAGCAACAATAAACACAAAACATAATAACCATGAGAAATATCAACACAAACATGCACACATAAGAGCACAAGTATTTCTGGTGGAAACCATTTCAACAGAAAACCACCCTATTACTATTGCACTGCTCAATTATTCTATTAATCTACTGAACAAATTTTACATGGATTAGCTTACACCCATAAGCCAAAATACTTGGCTTCCTTCACAGCATTCTGACATCTATCAGACAAGAAAATTGTTCTCTCACGAATCTACAAAAATCTATTCGCTGGAAGCTCTCATGACCAACAATTCCCGCCCAAATACCATTTGACTATCCAACTCCTATTGGATGGAGAAATATCTTCCTTCTAATGAATCTGCTAAATTACTATCTACTTTGAAGCCTCCAAGTCTTCACTTCCTCCATGTGAACCACATTTTTTAAATGTTTTATATTGGGTTCTCAATTCGCTCAACCTAAGCAACCCAACAACACCATTTTTTTGCACATAAAATTGAATCAAAACTCTGACCAAGAGGAGGGAAATTATTCACTTATTCTCACACCAAAACACTAATCTCAAACACACCATAAGCTACCAATTCTTCTCCATTCTGTGACACATAATATTTTTTAAATTATCCTCAAATCATCTCTGAAATATGCATACACAATTATGATAAAAATACTGCAAAAATATGTGAACAGTTGCTGCAATTCTATTCACTCTCAATGTCCTCACAATGGCATACTCTCAAACTCTCTAGAAAACCAACCAAATAGACTCTAAGCCCTCCTCTGTTTATAATTTTTCTATGATGATTAACTGAGTAAATGCTACAGATTATGGAGCACTCAACAGTTCGTTTCACACACTTCAGATTTGGTTAAGATAGGCTTATTGACCAAATCAAACCACTTACTTCATTATCCTTTTGATATATTCAAATTTAATCATCTTCTAGAGGCTCTATTACCTTTTCCGACCATATGTCAAAAAGTTCTGATCATAAGCTTCACCACAATACTAAAATTAGGTTCATTGTGCGAGGAATGCAGAGAAAATCTTGTGAAAAAGCTCAACCACACATACAACATAGGATAAATTTGACTAGACCTGCTTAGTCACTCGCACAAACCTATCTCCTAGTGAGTAAATACTTTCCTTCACTCTCATGATCCCTCATCCATGTCATTGGGGAAAAGGATGGTCAAATACATATTTCCTCAGCTCAGAACCTGTCCAAACTTCTTCCAGAGCTTGACAAGCCTTTGTAGGACCTCTGAAAGTCACTGACACCTCTGCAACACTTCAACAAGTCATTTCCACCTCACTATCTTTATCATAAGTCAATCCAGGTTGACTTGGATTCCAAGCAACAACCATACTAACACGTTTTCCACCAAACTGCTCCACAACAACTCTTCCATCAATATGTAGCTCCAGAACATGTCAGACATCCTCCAACACCTATTCAACCATCTCAATCATCCATTAACACTTATAGATCCTCTCTAAGCCCAATGAATAACATCATCAACATGGGAGACCTAATCCATGACATGGAGACCTAATCAACAAGGCTCCTCAATTCTAACTCCTGTAGCATCCACCCACACATGTATGCAACAACATGATCAAGAAGATCATCATGGCAAGGCCTCCAAACTAGTGTAACACACCACCGTCCAACTCAACAATCAACAACATGATCATGAGGACCATGACATCCATTGATCACACTCTTTATGCAAAACTTGCAAGTTACATCTCCATGATAGTAGACATACCAAGGACCATATACATATCATTCATACACAAACCACCTATAGCCACACATACATATGCATAACGAATTGACTTGCAACCCATTCTACCAAGTTGACATCAATGCCAACCAACCAACACATCTACAACACACATCAATGCCAACAAAATCAAAATGAATTAATGCAATATTTCTACATGTTATGGAAGCAAACCCATGAAATGATTGTTTGTTATGGTTTCTGTTAGTGTCAGTCTTTGAAGCCTTCCACCAGTGATCAAATATGCTCTTACAAAGTGGTCTTAGAGTGTCAAAGTCAAATTTTGTCATTTCAGTGAGCCTTCAAGTAAAATTTGGTCTCTAGATATTAGGTCTAGGGTTTGTTTTCACTCCTTCAAGAGTTTTCCAAATGTTGGTCCATGTCACCATTCAGCTGAGTGTACCATCATTCAAAGGGTTTTCATCATCATTTCGGGTTCCAATGGGTCATTTTACACCTTGTTCGTGCTTTAGTTGTACTTGGGTAAGGCTCATTTCCCTCTCCTAGGGTTTTGAAGGTAATTTCTCTTGGATGGTCAAATCATCAACAAAGCTTGCATCCTGATGCTCATACACCTTCCCCTATCCTTAATGTACCTTATTAAACACTTTCCATCACAGATATCCCTCAAATTCCTCATTTTCCCACAGACCGTAGTTTCTTGCTACAATTTGACAATTTTCTAGGCTTGGCTTGTGTTTAGCCCTTTTGGACCCCTTCCCCTCACTCAATCTTTGAAATTCTACTTTCCCCTATTTCCTAAAATCCCTCCCTACTTCCCAAAATTTCCTCAAGAATTTAGAAGCCCCTTATCCCCTTCATTTCCCTTCATTTCGACAAATCCCCTGTTCCATACATCGAGGTAGGTTTTACTCAAATGATGTTTCTGAGAAATAGAAGATGAATTTGGAGAAAGTGAGAGAGGTTTTTGTCCCAAGTAAGGCCAAGGAAGCACAAAATCCTTCAGTTTTTACACAGTTATCATGGTTCTAGAGAAATGTCAAAAATACAGTTGCCTCAAGAGAATTGATGCACCTTTGAAGTGACCTTGGGAATATAAAGATTTCTCCTAGCTTGGTTGGCCAAATGACTTGCTTGATGAGTGAAATGATAAATAGACAGAAATTGATTTCCAATGAGCTATTATGAGCTCAATTTGGATTTGAGGAAGACCTACAAAAGTTGACTACAACAGCACTTTGCCTTTAGACAGCCTCATTTTGCACATTTTGACCAGTCTTTGGAGATTTGACTTTTTACAAGGCAAATTAACTCACAATTGAAAAATTCAGGTTATTTTGGAAATTAGACTCAATAAGATTTCTAATGAGCTATCATGCACCCAATTTTGACACCGGGAAGGCCTCCAAAACTTGATCTGAAAATGGCGCTATGCACAGAATTAGTGGCGCTACGCACAGGCTTTTCCAATAGGTGCGTAGCACCATCGGCGCTCGCTTTTGATAGGGACCTCCATTTGAAGAAAACTTGGAAGCTTTGGATTCCTTATGAAATTTATGCATGCTCAAAAATTACTAGGAAATTTTTACAAGTTTTGGACCTCCAAAAGGACCAAAAACACGCAAATAATGCCCTCTCTGCCACTTTTTGGCCACACAGGAAGCCATCTTGCGCGATTGCAATTTTGGAGGGGAAATGGACACCAGATTCAAATATTCGACTTGTCCTAGAAAGTAGACAGACAAAAATTTCCAACAAGCTATCTTGGAGCAAATTTGGTGAAGGGGAAGGCCTTAAAAATCAGCTTGGAAAAAGTGCTACGAAGAAAAAAAATGGCGCTACGCACAGGCTGAAAGAGTGCCAAGTTTGCTCAAAAACTTTGTTTTTCACCTAATTTTCTTCTAGTTTGACTTTTTCTCTCTTATGGTCAAATTCATGATGTGACATGATGTAAATTGACGTACTATGATGTAAAAATGATAAAAATTGACTTGATAAGGTAGATACATCAGTGGTAGGTAGTTTAGAGTTGAATGAATCAATTTCCTAGGTTTTAGAGGCAAGTTGTTCCACTGCCTATTTTTGTGTTCCTAGTTTAGATATGTTTGAAACCACCCCTATTCTCATGGATTCGACCCCTGATGGATAACACAAGTGGTTTGGAGGTCTATATCATGTGTTTTTTCAGTCATTTGTAAAGTTTGGACTCTTGTGGATGCATTGAGCACAATTGTACATCGCTTCTACAGTTTGACAAGGAAATAAACCAGGGTTTTGCGGCATTTTGTGGGATTCTTGTGGTAATGTGATTTAGCATTGTTTCCTTCTCAGTTATTCAATGATCTTATGTTTATGCGTGCCATCATCTCTTTTATTCTTCATATCTAAATGAATCAAGTGTAAAGGGTAGAATTCATTAGTGTTTCAGTGCTCTACCTTGGGGTTTATTTGGTTTCTACATGTTTTCTACTATTTGAAGAGGACTCATGACACTTGCATGCCCTCTCCAACTCCTCACCAATCTTTAGACTCACCATTACACTCATTTCAAAGTGATAAAACACTTGCCTACCTTGCCCCACAGAAACCTCTACAAATCTGTGTTGATTTCCCAGACCCAAAGCTGCCTTCCCCATCTGATCCAGCTACCAACCAGTAAAATCAAACAAATTACTCTAAGCAAACATACCTAGCCTAAAATTAGTATTCATATCAGTCATCTCAACCCTTCCTTGATATATTTTCATTGAGATTGACAAGGAGAGAGCCCTCTCTTGACCTGGTAGGGCTAGCTACCAGGTTAAGCGTGGTTTGATGTTACCCTAAACCTGCCTTTCTCAGCCTGAGGTATATTTAGGCCCTAACATAGTGGTGACCATACTAGGGAATGTAGTTTTATGTTCCTTGGCAAAATGTATCAAGTTCAGATCTGATTGTTGATGGTGGACAACGATCAGACATAGCAAGGCTAAAATCATTCACCTAGCGACTCCAAATCAGTTTCGACATCAAATCCAAGGACTCCACTGGAGGATGAACCTGACCAGCAGAAACATGAAAGGAAAATATGGAAAGATCACGTATTCAAGTTGGAATTTAATTCAAGACATTTTGTTCTTTGTTATAAATTATTTGTTCTCTTTTCCTGAGAATGTCAAGGAGGCTTTACAAAGTATATTGTATTTGAGAAAAGATCCTCAGCCTGCATTTGATTCCTTCCCTTTGAATATTGTGAATACCAAAGATTGCATGCCTTTGAGCTTGATCAAGACCCTTTTTCTAAAGCTTGTGATGACTGTATTCAAACTGATGAGCCTCAAGAGACTAAGACTGATTCTATACCTTCTATACATACCCCTATACCTTGTAAAATTTCAGATTGATACAAGCCTCTAATTTTACCTCCTATATCCCATGCTTTCCCTAAAAACCATGACCTATATCTACCAAGATATGATGGTGACTGTAACAACATCACTGCTGAGAGACATGTATTGAATTTTGAGTCTTTTCTAGACCTTTTTGAAGTTGATGAAGAAGATGTTAGTATTAGGCTTTCTGCTCTTTCTTTGCAAGGCAAAGTCAAGAGTTGGTTCAAAACCCTGCCTGATGCGAGCATATCAGATTTCTAGCAATTCGTCAAAGTTTTCCTCGATAGGTGGGTGGTCAGACATAACCCTTTCTTGATTATAGAAGAGTATAACCAGTTGAAAAGATTGCTAGGGGAGACAACACAACAGTTTTCTACCAGATTTAACCAAATTTTATTATTCAATCCCTGATAATATAAGAACTCCTCCTGGATCCGCTCTCTTGCACTACTCGAGTGCCTTTGATCTAGAAATGGAGTTTCAGCTGAGAGAAAGGAACCTTGCAACACTTGAAGAGATGCAAAATAGTGTAGTAGGTTTAGAGGGTCATTTTCTGATCAGAAGAGCAAAGTTGAAGGAAGAAGAGATGAAAATAGATCCACAGGAATCGACATCTTTAGAGATAAAGCTCGACATTTTGGTAAGTGCATTGGAAGAGATGATGCAGAAGATCGCTACAAGGAATGGTTATGATGTTAAAGCCCATGGCTCACTGATTGAAGAAGAACAAGTTGCTAATCCAAAACATTTTGTTTCTTATCCCAATTGTCAGAGATTTGATAATGATTGTTTTATAGATCATCTTGGAGAAGAGAGAGTTGTTGATATGACATGCATGCTTGATGATGTTTTTTATACTGATGATTTGCCTTAGTTTGATCAGTATGATGATGATGATGATGATTATGTTCTCCAAACAGAAGCTAATCTTGCAGACAAATTATCAGTGGATAGTTTGTGGGACGAAGAAGTTCACTTTCAACAGTTCGAGTATAGTGATCAGCCGTTGCATATCAGCTATGGAAGTGAGGAGGAAAGTACAACAAATTTTGAAGTAAGTAAAGGATCTTTGCCTTTTTGTTTTTCTTCGTTTCAGTTTATCATAGACAAATTTCATGCAATCAGAAATCAACTGTCGATAAGTATTGATCTGGACCATCTTAAGGGCAATGAAAACTTTGTTCAAGACTTTTCATATCTAGAGTTGCAACCTCTGAGTGCCATTGATTGTCAAGTTGCAAATGAAGACTTTGAAGCTGGACCATATGATCAAATGATGCAAGATGATTCTGTACCATTTTGTTTTGAATCATTTTAGTTTTTGAAAGGAAAAATGCATAGTATATCTTCAAATGAGCAGCCTGTAGGCCATGTAATCTCATCATAGCCAATAGAAAATGGGTTTCAGCAGTCTTTTCAAGTTTTTCACAATCTAGTAGCTGATGTGTTGGATGATGTCTACAATCAAAGTCCTTCTCCATTAGCTACCTGTGAGCTTGAAACGTGTATTGATACAAACTTAATTTGGCAGCCGATTTCTTTGTCATTTTCAGCAGGAGTCTTGTCACAAAGGTCAAATGAAATTTTGTATTCATGGTACGAGGAGAAGAAAAGTAATCCATCGGATGAGATAAGTCCCAGTGTGCATGAATTTCAAGATCCTTATGCAGTGTTTTTGGAGTCAAATCGAGAATCCATGTCATTCAACAGATTTGTTTACAAGTTTTCATTGGAGTTTCCTTTCAATAGTTCTTTCTTGTTGTTCATAAGCAAGCACTTGTGGAGAATGCAAACAACAGCCAGAATGCTTACTTGGTTGCATTGGTTGTTTCATTTCACTTGATCGGGTGATGAATGGAACAACTAGAGTATGTTTTATTGAATAAGCTCCATTTTGAGCATATTTTCCAGTTTATCAGTTGTGTTTTAGTATTGAGTTAGTTTCAAGTCAGTTTGTATCTGAAAATGGTGCTATGCATAGAATTAGTGGCGCTACGCACAGGCTTTTCCAACAGGTGTGTAGCGCCACCGATGCTCGCTTTTGATAGGGACCTCCATTTGAAGAAAAATTAAAATTTTTGAACTCCTTATGAAAATTTATGCATGCTCAAACATTACTAGAAAATTTTGACAAGTTTTGAACCTCCAAAAGGGCCAAAAACACCCAAAAAATTCCCTCTCTGCCACTTTTTGGCCACACAGGAAGCAGGCTTGGGAGATTGCAATTGTTGAGGGGCAAATGGACACCAAATTAAAAAATTCCACTTGTCCTAGAAAGTAGATAGATAAACCTTTCCAAAAAGCTATCTTGGAGAAAATTTGGTGAAGGGGAAGGCCTTCAAAGGAACTTGGAAAAAGCGCTACACACAGAACAAATGGCACAACACATAGGATGAAAAAGTGCTAATTTTTCTCTAAAACTCTGTTTTTCGCCTAGTTTTCTTCTAGTTTAAATTTTTCTCTCTTATTGTCAAATTCATGATGTGACATTATTTAAATTGATGTACTATGATGTAAAAATGATAAAAATTGACTTGATAAGGTAGATACATCAGTCGTAGGTGGTTTAGAGTTTAATGAATAAGTTTCCTAGGTTTTAGAGGCAAGTTGTTCCACTGCCTATTTTTGGGTTCCCAGTTTAGATATGGTTGTAACCACCCCTCTTCTCATGGATTCGACCCCTGATGGATAGCACAGGTGGTTTGGAGGTCTATATCATGTGTTTTTTTAGTCATTTGTAAAGGTTGGACTCTTGTGGATGCATTGAGCACAATTGTACATCACTTTTGCAGTTTGGCAAGGAAATAAACCGGGGTTTTGCAGCATTTTGTGGGATTCTTGTGGTAATGTGATTTAGCATTGTTTCCTTCTCAGTTATTTAGTGATATTATGTTTATGTGTGCCATCATCTCTTTTATTCTTCATAGCTAAATGAATCAATTGTAAAGGGTGGAATTCATTAGTGTTTCAGTGCTCTACCTTGGGGTTTATTTAGTTTCTACATGTTTTCTACTGTTTGAAGAGGACTCATGACACTTGCATGCCCTCTCCAGCTCCTCACTAGTCTTTGGAATCACCATTACACTCATTTCAAAGTGCTAAAACACTGGCCTACCTCGCCCCACAGAAACCTCTGCAAATCTGTGTTGATTTCTGGACCCAAAGCTGCCTTCCCCATCTGATCCAGCAACCAACCATTAAAATCAAACAAATTCCTCTAAGAAAACATACCTAGCCTAAATTTAGTATTCATATCAGTCATCTCAACCCTTCCTTGATATATTTTCATTGAGATTGACAAGGAGAGATCCCTCTCCTGACCTGGTAGGGCTAGCTACCAAGTTAAGCATGGTTTGATGTTACCCTAGACTTGCCTTTCTCAGCCTGAGGTAGATTTAGGCCCTAATAGTTTCCTCGACTTCAATTTCCTTAGAATAGTTAGAAAAACAGAAGCACCATTTATTTTCAACAAACAAATAGTGTCATAATTAGGATGTCCAAATCTTGCATGCCATAGAAGACTGGATGGAAATGTACCTTCATTGTATTGAGAGTTATATGTAGATTTCTATGCATGAGAAAATATTCCTTACAACTTCAATAGTCTTTCCTCCTCTATTTAAGTCATGAAAACTATATTGTTTGGTTCTTTTCTTATCTCAACTTTTCTATCAAACATATGAATGGATTGTCCTTGCTAGCGAATATGAACAAGAGACAACAAGTTTCTCCACAATTCTAGAAGGTAGATTACATCATGTAGAATAAAGTAATGAAGTCCAAACAGTTTAATCTTGATGGTTCCAAGACCATATGGCTTGAGACTTGACTTATTTGTAAAATAAATTACTCCATCTACATTGTCACTAAGCTCTTGAAAAGAATGTTTTCAAAAGGTCATATGGTAGGTTTCACCTCTATCAATCAGCCATGCAATTTTTCAAAAATAAAATGAAGTATGAAACAAATATTTAGTTTCTCCAATATTTCAATGAACAACAATGTAATGAGTAGATTCAGGTGCTTTACCTTTCACTATATCTAATATTTTACCTTTATCTTCTTTGTTTTCTTGCTTCATTATTTCCCAATGTATTCTATATGTGGATGCATCATGTCCATTTCTATCACAACAAATGCATTGGAGATTAGACCTTTCACCTTGGTGATGTTTACCCCTTGTCTATATGATTATTTCTTCCATGTCCTCTTCTATTGCCTCTTCCTTTACAAGAATCATATGACTGATTCTTCTCTTTCTATGCAAGGCAAACTACTTTTTTAGGGGACTGAGAAGTTGTTTTCCTATTCCTAAAAGCCTTCTCCCATCCTACAAATTTCTCCACAAGAGTGTCAAAAGTAATGTCCTTGAGTTGGGTTGTAGCTTGTAAGGATTCAATATTGTGAGAGTATGTAGGATGGAGGGCCTTGAAAAAGGTTGTGAGAGAGATGTCCATTTTAATTCTAATGTATTCTACATCATGCATGACGACTCTCATCTATGAGGTTAGGGCCAAGGGTTCATCATCCTTAAACACTAGGTTGAAGAGATTAATCATCGACTGAACTACTTCCAATTTTAAGTGTGAATCATATAAAATTCTCAACTTCTTCAATGCATCATAGGAATTATTAACTGAAATAATATGACAACTCACCTCTTCATTTATAGAAGCAACAAGGCATAAGTTTTGTTATATGGCTAGCTCTTTATCTGATGTGGGTTTGGCAGGTGCATTGTCACCTTTTCCTTCGTATATGTCTTTCCATAAGTCATTAGAGATGAGGGTGTGTTATATATTTGTGGACCATTATTGGTAGTTTTCCTTTCCATTCAATACTACACCTCAACAATTTTCGTTTCCATTTAATACACCAACTATGGAAATGAGTGAATGAATTTCCACTAAAATTTTCACTAGAGGATGCAAGATGAGTGAGAGTATATGTGGAGCAAGGGTTTTTTTGAAAAAAATGAATGTTCATAATTAGAGTTGGAAATTACATCCACGATTTTTAGGGAAATTATTTACAAAATAAACAAAATTCCTATGGATTTCACTAAATATCTACAAAATAATCTTATTTAAATATTCACAAAACTTATATTGTTTCATACACAACAACACATATTTCAGAATGTCACCTTAACTCTTTGTTCACAACTTCTTTTACCTCCATGCTTGCTTCTCCTTAGCCTACATTGTAAACCTTATCTTCATACTCTAACAAGGGAGTCATATTCTTTATGACACCCTTCCTCTTATTGATATTAGTATAGATGATACACTTTGCATCACATTGCAAAGATTTATTAAATGACCCGAGAGGAGAAGAGAACAAATATAAACCCAATTAATAGAAATACATGGTGTTTAGTGTGAGGCTCAATATTAAAACTAGTGATTCCTCACGCATATGAAGTTTCGACATGAGATACAACTTGTAGATCATAGAAAAGTGAAGGAGAAAATGTTATAGAGTTTTTGGATGAGCTTTGATGTGATGATCATGCCAAGCACAAAGAGACGTGATGAGAAAATTATATAGAGTTGTGGTTGGGCACATAAGGCCATGAACAAGTGTACATTACACACAGGCATGGTTGGGCACGTAGATATTCAAAAGTTTCGGATAGAGATCCATGTTGTCAAGGTGAAGAGATGCAACAAACAGCTAGAGAGGGTGTTTGAAAGTAAAGAAGAAAGTGGTTATGGGTGTGAGGATTCTCTACAGTCAGGATTCCACTCATGACTCAGGTAATGTGGTCTCTCTACCCACACTAGGACAGGTTAGGAAGAGTCTTTCAATAGTATGGATGAACATTGGGTAGAGCATGTATGTCAGGTAGACCATGTTAGAAAACTGATGTGGTACATACCATGCACTGAGGACCCAAAAAAAAATGTTGGTGGATAGAGGTATCTTTCTAAATGTTTTCAGCAATGTAGGAAGCAAGGGTGCAGAGAGGGAAAAAAAGAAGAGTTACATTAGGCAAGGCAAAGGCACCTAGAGAGGGCAACAAAGAAGAGTTACATTAGGCAGGGGAAAGGAACCTAGAGAGGGTAATAGAGAAGAGTTACATTAGGCATGGAAAAGCCATCTAAATCTAGCTCTTGTTAAGAATTACAATTGAATATGTATTTTCATGAATGTAAATATAATTATATAAGAATTTTTGGATTCATATTCCAAGGTCTCTTCCCATTCTAATTTTTTTATTTTCTTTAATTTATATATTTAAAAATTTCCCACCCAATCCTTAAATATTAAGTGTCTAAAATATATGAATAGTAGAAACCATAGACACTACTTCTCACTCTACTTGTACTAGACTTATCAAACAAGATTTCCCATGATGAAAATAGTGTGTATCCATCTATTTAAGTAGAGTGGGATTCAAATTTTCATCATGAAGATTTAGTAAGTTTTGGAAAAAAAGTCATTCATGTCAAACAAGATCATCCATCTATTAAATGATAAAAGTTCATTCATGTCCATCAAGGTCATCCATCTACTAAATGAGTAAATCATTGATTAAAGACCAATGAAGCTTAGTGGTTATCAAGTTACACTTTTCAATATCATTGGTTCTTTGCATTTTCTTTCTTTTAAATCAAAAAACATTTTATTATCTCATCATCCAAAGGCATTTGATTCCACTTAATTATTTTATTTCCCCTTTGATTATACTTAATTATTTTATTTCATTGGATAAGAAATTCATTTTCATGGTAGTTCCATTCATGCTTTGGTTAAAGCTAAAAAATTGTTTTCACTGCTATCAAATTCTATCACAACATTATTGGAGGAAAATTTAAACTTTAATCAAAATTAAAATTTTACTTTTACTCCAATCCATATCATCAATGAATGTATTGGAGTTCTATTAGTGGCACTATTAGAGGTTCATTTTTTATTGTGAAATATGAACAACCTGTGAATCTATTAAAGTATCCTTTTGCTTGTATGAAATATGAACACCTTGTGAATCTTTCTTCAATAACTCAAATCATATCGAAATGTGTTCACGAACTTCATTGGAATTGAAAGTGAAGCTTCAATTTTAACTAAAGTAAAACATTTTATCTTAGAAGTTGTATTTTTAAATTTAGAATTCTTTTATAGTTTTTAGGAATCAAAACCCCAAAAAAAAAAACAAAGAATTTGTTTTTAGAGTATTTTTAGCATACTTAGAAATGTGTTAATTTTATAAGTGAAAAAACAAAATCCAAATAAGAGAATGGAAAAGTCTTACCAAAAATTGAAAAAAACAATAGAGTGTGTTGAGAGGTTTCAACATTAATATTGGACAATATGTTAGGGGAAGCACAATATAATTATTAATTTAAGTTATTAAGCACCAATTTAGTATATTGGACATGATATTAGATTCATAATAATTCATTTATACATAAATTAGGAGAAACAACAACACATTGAATGATAAACCAATGGAAATTCAATAAAACTTGAAAAGTCACATGCGAAGATCAAATCTATATCAAGTATGTCCAAAATCTCTTCATGGGATGGTCCTTTGGCCTTTGTTACTACTTAATTACTCTCTAGATTGTTGTAAGAAGGAAACTCTTTGTGGGTGGTCATTGTGGATAGTAAGCACTTAGTAATTAAATAGAACAACTATTGGAATGGAGGATGCAATAACTAGGGATTTTGATTTATCTCTAATGAATCCCCTTTATAACTCTACATAATTCAAGTTTTTCCTACATAATTACATGGCTCAACCCCTGTATTTATAGGTTGGGGGGGGGGAGGTGGAGGCACCACTTATATCAATTCAAATTGAATGCCAATTAATGGAAATTTAACACCTCTCAATGGTTAATTGAATGCTAGTGGATATGATGAGAGGTATTAAATACAACATGCCATCGTCCTATCCTTTTTTCCTTGTACCCAAGCATTTATCTACATTGTGTGGGGGTGGGGGGTTGGGGGGGGGGGAGGGGGGAGGGAGGGCGGGGGGGGGTGTATAATTATTATGGGTGGATGGTCTATGCAACTTGTGTGAAATTTATTTTAATGAATGGACCCTACCTGGAAACCCAAAATTGGTCTATACAACATGTAATTGATTGTGTTGTATAAGTTATGGGTGACTTGTGAATTTTTTTGTCTATGCACAATTAAATGTTGTAGTTAAGAGAAAGTAGGGTGATAACAACACACAGTACCTTCCTTATTAATTGTTTGTTAATTGTAATTGATCATTTACAATGTAAAAAATTCATTTTTTACATTGAAATTATTTAATGCGCGATTAAGAAAATCCATAGAGGTGAAATTAGGGAAACTCTTCCTTGTTATATTCCACATCATATACACTTGTCTACATTCACATTGATACATTATATGCATGAATCATCAAAAAATATAGGAATTCTATTTGGGGTGGCATAATCGACAATGGCTTTTGTTCATTTCTTCTTCTTTTCCCACTTTTTGTATTTAGTACTATTTCTTTTGGTCATTAGTGAGTGTAGACACATTTTTTTATAGATATCCTCTTAAAATTGCTTATGTATGGCCCATGGAATTCTCACCACAAATGCATGAACCTTAGGATTGATGTTCTTCCTTTGTGTATGTATATATTTCTACAAACCAAATACTCCAAATAACTTAAAAATAAAAACATAAGTAATTCCATAACTTGATAATGACAGAGTCAATTAGTAAGAATCCTTCTTAAGGAAGCAACCTCCTATAAGAATATGTCAAATACATAAGACAAGATTATTATTCAAATGAATTTCCTTTATTTATCAATAAAAGATAAGGAAGGCATCATGCTAAAGTTGATTTAGTATAGCCCATGGAGTTCACACCACAAATCCATCAACTTTCGAATTAATGTTCTTTGTTTGTGCATATATAGAGTATTATGTACTAAATACTCCAAAGAACATAAAAACAAAAGAAAAAGTAATTCCATGACTTGACAATGACATAGTAAATGACTAAGAAGCATTTTAAGGGGGCGATCTCCTTTTGGAAAATGTCAAATGCAAAAGACAAGATGATTATTCAAATGAATCTCTTTTATTTTTAAATAAGAGATAAATAAGACTCGATGTATCCTACACTCTAGTTTGACCTAATTGTAACTAATTTAATAACATTAAAATAGGGTTAGGACCATAACATAGTTGTGCACCCCTAACTAAAAAAACATTTTCACTCAAAACATAGAATCATGTGTGTTTCTTCATGAATTACTCATATTCCCATGTATCTTCATCTAAAGGCATATTATTCCACTTTATTAGATAATCCATAATGGTTACATTCCAAAGAGAAATAGAACATTGATTTAGAACTTTTTCTAGTTCAAGAATCAATTTTTCTTCTTTATTTAATTCTTGAAGACTCGCATGTATTGGCCTAATCTATCCCGTAACATTTTTTAACCAAGGGACATGAAAAACCTTATGAATGTATGAATAAAGAAAATATAAATCATAATCCACTTCTCTAATCTTGAAAAGAATTTTGTAGGGTCTATAAAATTGTGAAGCTAGTTTTTTATTCTTCTTTTGCTTCAAAACAGGTTGCCTATACTATTTGTGTCTCAAATATATCCAAAACCCCACCTCAAATTTTCTTTCACCTTAATTTATATATTTTTTCCACTTCATCTTTTTCTACACCATTTGAAGGTTTTCATTCATTATTTTTAAAGTTTATTTAGTCTTCCCCATATGTGAGTCTAGTATCTATACTTTGGAATGGTCCTTCAAAAATAATGTGTTGCTAGGAGTTGAACATCCATACAGAGCTTGAAATGGAGACATATTATATGTGTAATAGGTTATATTATACCACCACTATGGTATAGTAAGCCACTTTATCCATTAGGATTGTTTTTCTAAATAATATAAATGAAGCTGACCCTCTAAACATTTGTTCATTATTTATATTTGACCATATTTTTTTGTATTATATGTTGGACTTGTGGTTAACATTGTTTCTATTTCTTCCATAACCCATTCCAAAAATTTCCTGCAACTTTTGAAACTCTTTTACCTATTATTACTTTAGGAAATCCATGAAGCCTACAAATTTATTTCATCGAAACTTTTTCTATTTTGTTTGAAATTTATGTACTTTGAATTCCACAAAAATGTGCATATTTAGATAGTCTTTCCACTACCACAAAAATGGTGTCCTTACATTTTGATTTTGGGAAAAATATAATGATGTCTAATTATATCTGTTTCACGTTATTGATTAGGTATGTGTAACATATGTGTAAGGGTTGAAGTAACCCAAAGTCTTTATAGTATCTCCTTTATTTCTTTGGCACACTTGAAATTCTCTTACATATGTTTTAATATTTTCTTCATTGCTTCCCAAAAAAATTATTTTAAGATCCTTTGGTATGTTTTAAGGAACATTCAATGTTTCAAAATGGGAGAGTTATGAGAATCCCTTAATATTTATCGTAACTTTTATTGAGAACATAAAAATATTCTATCCTTGTACCAAATGATGTTTGTTCAATAATCCCACTTTCAATAAACTTCTTCCCTTCTTTTAGACATTACATGAAACTCGGTTACACACAATGTTCATAAGATGTCAACAGGGATAAAAAGTCCAAAAATACTAGTAGAGACGAGTTACAAATAACTTTGTAAAGAATAGGAGAACCTCCTCCAACTAACTCCAATATCTCCATATATCCAAATCATATATTCATGTCCCAATAATGACTATGTTGACCACTATATATACCTATAGTTATTCATTGCACTTGTGGACCCTTTAATGGGTTAACCTCTAGTACATGTGCATGTACCCCATTACATAAACATTAATCCCCATATATTCCCTCCTTGTGTTCATACCATCTACACTTATATCATCCATGTTATGAGGTGATGTAAGTATAACAAATATAGTACTAATGAAAAAGGGTTTAAATCCTAATGTAAACCATGTACTTGGAATTTTTATAGTTAAGTACCATTTTAAATGAAAATATATGCCATTCACTTGATTTTATTATTCACTTATTCACACACACACACACACACACACGCACTTAAATAACTTGTCTACCTTTAATTGGTGTATATATAAATTTATATTAGTGAGGTAGTGAATAAATAATCAATTATGTAACAAGCATTTGATAGTGATTCCACATGCTTGGAATCCCTTGTTTTTGAAACCCGTCGTCGAATAATGACGTGATGGATTTACTCCTGGAAGAGGCTCCCACCCTCCCCCTTGCTCCCTCCTCCTCCTCTACTTGATATCTCCCCCTTTAATTCATCATATCTTTCCATCCACACCCCTAAAAACATGCTCATTCGAAGTTCATGAAGTGATTAGAGGACATCCCCAAAGCAGTCCAAAAATGGCCAAAACCACGGCCCTCAATAGCCCAATTAAGGAATTGCGACCGCCCCCACACCCACATCCCCCCCACCCCCCCCCCCGAAAAAAACCATTTTGTCTTGGGTAGACAAGAATTGGAAGCCACTACTCAAGGATAAAACATCTCTTTATTTCTATGGAAGAGGTTTTCATACCTTCTTATTTGAGGAGAAAAATGACAAGGATTTAATATTTAGAAGTGGTCCTTACTTCATGGGAGCTTAAGGTATTTATTTGAATAAATGGACACAAGATTTAATTTTTAAAGAATGATATTCCATTAATTGTCCCATGTTGGGTTAAACTCCCTCACTTACCTCTCCATTGGTGGAACAAATATATTCTCAATAAAATAGGAAATGCTATTGAAAAATATATAGATAAAGTTTAGCTTATGGAATTTTTGCATGTGTTCAAATATGTATAGAATTTGATTTGGAGAAAGGACTTCATAAGGCTATTAAACTCTCTTTATACAATTGGAGCTTCATCTAGCAAGTGCATTATGACCAAATCCCATTTAAATGCATGTTCTACCATGAATTTGGCCACTTCGCAATATATTTCCCAGGAATGGTGATAGGGGACAAGCAAAATGAAGTGGGTGATCACAAGAAACAACCAAAGAGATGGTGGGAAAGGAATGAATAACCTCAAAAACACCCCCCCTCTCCAACACCCCCAATCCATGAATCCTAAATCTATTCCTCCTCTAATATTCCTCCCCATTTTTAAATTCCCTCACAACCCCCCCTTCCAAATTGTTATGAAGATTTATCTTAGTCATAACTATAGGAAACAAGTAATGAAAAGACATTTGAAGGAGAAAAAGAAGAAGATATGCCCCCATTTTATTTAGTGAAACATCACAATCCCATTACCAAGAAGCTACTCACATAGCCTTAATCATCTCAAGAACCATAAGAATAGGAATAGGCCTAGTCCTCAACAAGGTTAATTTAATAAAAGAATAATAAAAATAATAAATAGTAAAATACTTAGAAAAAAGTAAAGTAATAAAGTAGGTAGGAAGCAAATTAAATAAATATAGGCGAGAAGAAAAAACGGTAAAAGATCAAATTTTATGCATACAACTTACCATAGAATGATATTATAATAGAAATATTAGAAGCTCCAAAAATTAAGGTGGTTCAACTCCTCATAAGGAGGACCCTATAAAATAATTAGTAAATGATGAAATCAAACTCCTGGATTGCGAGGATTTGGGGAGTATTGTCACCTACTCTACCCCTCTTTGCATTCATGCTTGGGAGGCCCTATTTTTCATGAGGCAAGGTAGTATGTTTATTTTGAAGAGGGAGAACCGAAGGAGAGATTAAGTACCAGAAGACAAGGAAGAAGACTTCAAATCAAAGGAAAATGAGAAGCTTTCAGAGGCCTGAAAGTCATTCTTCTCTCTCTCCCCCCTTGTGAAACATGGCGGAAAATGACAGGCTCCAAGTCTCATACCAGACCTCGGGACCTCAAAATAAATTTAAAGTTATCATTCAACTTATGGGTGGATCACAGCTCAGCTTCGCCTTGTTGCTTTTTGGACGTAGTGCGGAGGGACTACTTTCTCGAATGATAATCTTCTTCACTCCTCAGGAGTTGAGTATTCAAAATTTGATCCAACGACGAAGATTAACTCTAGGGCGGCAGAGGGGAGGCTTGTCCTCCCAAATGTTTTGACCTCCAGAATAGGGTAGGGACCATGCTGCCAGGTGGATTTAGTCATCGGTACTATTTGAAATTTCAAATGGTAATGCATGTTCTTACCTACCTTGCTCATGTCCACCACTCCACCGACCATCACTGAATCCCCTCATGACACGTGTTTTTCCTCCATGACATCATCATGACATCACCCAACTGTTGGCCGCAACTGCTTATAAAAAGGCTTCCTCCATTCAAATTAAAAAAAAGCATCCCTACTTCCTGGTGCTCCTCCCACCATTAGCATGTGAAGAACATCACTTGCACGCCCTTTCATCCCGACAGCTCATCCCAGTGTTTTTTTTTTCCTCCTTTATGGCGACTAGGTAACCTTCTCCCTTGTACTTCGTAATTTTCACAGGTTAGCAGTTTAAATTAGAAAATGACATCCTCGAAGTCCTTAAAAGCCCTCATGGACCTGGAAGTGCAAATCACAAACCTAGTCTTCTCCTACAACCTCGTCAACCTCTAATTTGACCTATTTGGAAATTATGTCAGCAGGGAAGACTCTTTCTGAGAGGTGGACTTAGGATTGTACTACCAAATTGCACGCTTTGTGAATTACTTCCCAAAGTTTGTTTCCTACCTAGAAGCAGCCAATATCGATAAGAAGAACTACTTTGTTTCCCCCGAGGGGGTCAAAATCCAAGAAATCATCCCAAAGCTAATTCAAAAAGCATTGGTGTACCATTATCCCCCTAACTTTTTGTAGTTCACTAACACCACCCTGATGTATTATTTTTCTACTCTCCTAGACACTGCGCAGCAACCCTTCTTGCAAATTATCCTAGCTCTTGGGCTAGAAGCATTGCATGTTGCTGAAAGCTTCCCCATCACCCTCTATGCAGAGCTGGTCCAACCTATCTTGTCCATCATTACTCACCTGTTGGGAGAAGAGGATGCCAACATAGCCAATAAAGCCACCTTGGATTTCCTTAAGCAAATTCTACAACCTGAATATGTACTTAACATCCCACCTTACTTGTCTAAAGCCATTAGATTCTAAATGCACCACTTCTCCACCACTTCATACTTCAGATACTAATCCTTGTTGTATTATCTTTTTGTGTACTCTCATGTTGAAGAATTTGAATGTCTGGGCCTGGACTTGGTCTCTAAGGACAAAAGAAGAAACTCAATCTTTGATTGGGATGTTGTTGTTAGAAAAAGACTAGACTTTGAGAACTATTCATAGATCATCTCCACCTATATGGCCATTGCATATAGGATCATTCATGGTGTGTCTCCTCCTAGGGTTCTCCCCCAACAGAAAGAACGCTTCCATCTCAATAAAGACACCAGGGTAAGGGACTTGTATTTGTTCGAAAACCATAGAGAGATTAGAATTTATGGGTGTGAGCTTCCCCCCTACCACCTACCTATTTTCATGCCTATGAGGATATTTTATTTAGAATTCATTAGGCAGAGTTTATATATAGATCAACTTCATTTTGTCCCTACAAAGAAGGGACATCTGTTCAAATTGGGAATTCGTACGGGGCCTTTCATTGTTAATGCTAGGTAAGCTTTCAAGGCAGTCAAGGCCTTGCTCGAAGAGATGAAATTTGGACTAGGAGAGATCTCACACTATGACAATCATGGTGTCATTTCCCAAAGGAGAGAAAAGATAAATGCTTTGGTTTATTTACATCAGATTAAACTTGAGGTGGAATGGAAATCTAACATTGAATCACAGCCTCTTGATACATAGATGGAGATTGAGACTCTGGAACCTAAAGAAAAAGCACAAAAGAGGCTTGAGGGCCATATTGAAGATACTGAGATGGTAGATACACCCTCATCTAAAAAGGCTAAGACTCAGGAAACATAGGAAGAATAATTGGAAACTAGGCTAGTGAAGACATGCCCAAACTAGCTAGGTTATAATGTCTCATTGGAAGATTTTTCAAAGTACACTACCTCATCTTCTTCAAAAATAGATGTTCTAGGTACAACATCTAGTATGTTGGTCATAGGATCAAGTTGGCCTGCTAGAAAGGCCATTGAAGAAAGCAATGAGAAAGTGATGGAGGATATGCAACAACAAATGGCATTTCATTTAGCCCCATATCACACCAGGCTATTGACTGCAAGGGATTTGGAGAGGAACCAAATGAAATTGTTTGTGCAACATCCTTGAGCCTAGTCTTTGCCTTCAAGTTCACAATTCAAAATGTGTCTTTGGACATGGAAAGTGTTCCTCCCCCCCCATATGAAATCAATTTCCATAGGCAAGTTGGGGAAATGATGTACAGTGAGCTAAATAGGAATGCCTTGACCAACAAGAAAGAAAAAAACACTACTAGAGAAAGCTACAAATAGGTTGAAGTAAGAGAAAGCCAACTCTCGATCCCTTCACATACAAAATGAAGCTTCAAGGAGTTGCTGGTAAAGTGTGGGGCGAATCTTGAGGATAGGTCAACTATTGAGGCTCTACTCAAGAGTTCTCAAACAAAGAATCAGGAGCTAAGGCATAAGCAGAAGATGCCAGTTAACGAGCGTGTCTAATCCAAGGAGCTAGCGTAGGTTGAAAAAGAAAAATAAATCCTATCCAATGAGATCATTGACAGGAAAAATGGGGTGGTAGCCCTCAAGCATCAAATAGATAAGTTGCAGCACAAGATTGACTCACATATATGTGTAGTCCTCATTTCTGAGGATCGCCAAAACCCTACTGATCAACTTACCAAGACCCTTACTGAACTTAAAATTTGATAAGGGGAACTGAAAAGGGTACAAAGAGATCTAGAGGTTGCCTAGAAAAACTTAGCCCAAAAGGAGAAACAAGTTCAAGTCAACAAGACTGTTACACAATATTTTGCCACGCCTCTTGCACTTCCCTGTGTCATACTCTGAGGTGCCCAACACTTGGAAATTATGCAGTGTACCCATCCTGATATGCAGTCTTGATCCTCCCTAAAACATTGATGAAAGGATTCCTTGAGCCTTTCCTGAAGAAGTAAGCTCTAAAACCATAATTTCAGGGCTAGCGCAACTATGACACTAGAAACTACTGTCGATGGTAGGTTGCACTATACTAGCCTCGCGCTGCCAACACACTTTTTACTTTGATACTCGTGATGATCCCTAAAAGGAATTTTTTTACAAAGAGGACAAGAAGCTTCTTGATCTCTTATGCAGGTATTCAAAGTTTGTGAGCAGTGTAGCTAAGCCTAAGGAGTGAGTGATCAAGATCTTCAATAAAGGACTATGTTATAGCATCAGAACGAGGTAGGTATCCTTCCTCTTCTCTCATTTTGATTGTAATTTAGGAAAGTGTCTTGTAGATTGTCACGTAGGTTGCTAGTCCAACTCATTGGGTTAAAGGGGCCATCTATGTCCGCAAAGAGGATTTACCTAGACAACAAAATGATAACTCCACTGCAGAAGCTATAACATTTCTACCCATTTCTTCAATCTAATCCTTTGATTAGTTTGACCAACCATCCAGTTCTCAATTAGATTGAGCTAGTATAGGTTTGCACAATCACTGATTACTCCCTTAGAATGCTAAATCTGGATTTTTTTTGGATAGTTTTCTGTTTTTTCTCATATTCCTCGATCATTGTGAGTTTTATCAGTGACAGTCACACCGGAAGTGCTAGTTTTTACCTTTACAGCCGCGCTGCAAACCCTGTTTTCCATTGTTTTCTCACGCTGAAAATCAACACGATTTTTGCTATATAAAGTAGTGTTGATGAATTCAACCAACATGGGTTTTTCTATGAAACGTATCATTGATGACCCAACCAGCACAAGTTTTTCTATATAAAGTAGCGTTGATATTTGAATGTGAGAATTTTTAGGGTTCCTGCCTTAGAATCCAGTGTGTCTTGATGCCTAAGGTCTTTTCCCATCCTGTATGCTTGGATTTGTTAGTGTTTTTGATTGATTGTCTTGATTAATTTGCAAAATTTGTGTCATTAGATTTCAAGTGAAATTTGATTGAGCTTTAGGTTTTCTAGTCAATTGTTCACCGCTTGCTGCTTGTTGGTGTCATTGAGATGTTGTTTTGTTGATTGATTGAGTGTTGTTTTCTTTGGAAATCATTGAAAACATCCTTTTGCATTTGTTTTAGCTTGTCTTTCAAAATGTACTTTTCATGAGAATGCATTAGATTAGTTGCATTGAAAATTTATTTTTCTGAGATTCATCATTGAAAATAGATCACATTTTTGAGTGATTGAAAGCTAAGAACTTTATTAGGTGCATCAAATCATTTAAAATGAAAAGAAAAGCATAATTCATATAATTGCATCTTTGTGAAGTAAAATCATTTTGCTTTCGAAAAAGTTGCATTTAGGATACTGAAAAGTGGAAATCATCTTTACTTTTCGCATTGCATTTGGAACATTAAATTGAAAGTTAGTGAAAGACATTTTTCTTGATGCATTTTGTTTGACGCATTACTGATTGAAATTTCTTCCCTTGACTAGTATAGCTTTCATTGAAATGGAAATTTTTCCTTTTCCTCATATAGTTGCATCCTAGCATTTAGGTGACATCATTTTGAGCCCAAAACTAAAACATAATTGAAGATAAACATTAAAATTTACCTCAATTAACCTAAGGAGCATTTGGAAATTAACACAAACATTTAGAGGTCTAGGCTAGAGACGTGTTCTGACGTCTATAAACCTAGTAGTTGCCACTAACTACCTGCATTGTATCTTGAGGGTGAAATCTCATTCCATTACAGAAGTATATTGAAGTTTCTCCAGTACTTTTGGGTATATCAGAGGCACTTTAGTATGGAAAGTATATGGGAATGCTATCACCGAAGGATTATGCATTAGACAACGGTAACACAGACTTGTGCTCCTTGTACTGTCATGTATATATTGGGAGACCCCACTAGGTTGTTATCTTTTGGCCACAGGTAATCGAGTCATCCACCTTGTAGACATGATACACTGAACGAAACATTCAGAGAGATTGGTCATCGTACGTTAAGTCTTTGGTTTCAGCTAAGGTGTATATTTTGGTTCACGGATACTTGGTAAATCCTTTTTTCCTAGTTACCCCTTTTTGATTTCTTTGTTGTTAATTTATAAAATTAATAAATCGTGGAATAGCATCTTTCCTGTGAAAATAATCCTTAGTAGATCTTAGGTTGATACCAATGGCTATTTCTAGAGTCTACCAACCAAGGAAACCCCCTGATGGGAATCCTAGTCCTTTTTCTTTTAGAAATGTCGGTGCTCCCTATATGGAAAGTTGTCCCTTCCTGGATTGACCATTGGTCTATCAATTTGTTTATTTTCAGCCTCGGTGATTCTGAGTGCAAAAAAATTATTTTCAACCGAGTTCTCCTCCACCTAAAAAACATCAATCTCATGTTGATCCTAAAATTGACCCCTCACCTTGTTCGCCTATTTCATCACCTTGTTCTTCCTCTTCTCCTGATGAAAGTCTGGATTCTAGTAACTATGAAGTTAAGAAGAAGAATAAGAAGAGGACAAAGAAGAAGAAGCAAAATAAGATAGGGGGAAACCAAGTAGCCATTGCTACATATGCAATTGATGTAGAAAAATATTCCAACCAGCCTTGAAAAGTAAAATTTGCTTGCATTTTATTTAAGTGTAACCACCTTCTTCAGAATTGTCCTGGTACTCCCAAAGTCTCAGAAGTGTGGCCCACAGGTTCACATCAGCCTTTGTCATCATCCTCTAGTTTTCATGCTGGTGACAGACCTTCAACCATGGGAAAATGGGAAAAGTCAAATTTCCCTGTAAGTTGTGTGAAGATAATCATCCCATTCACCTTTTTCCTCTTATGGATGAAGCTTCTGTTGAAATGTGGCAACAAGAATATTCCAATTTTAATTTGTCCTTGAATTAAAATTAGAATTTAGTCTCACCAGCTGCTTGAAAAATAATTAATTAATTCATCTTGAGTTAATTAGTTAGAGAAATTCAAGCTAGAATTCTTTGTTAAGTCATGCAATAGTTATCCCTTTGATTGAGGATATTATCCCTTAGTTAAGGAGATAAGGATGAGTTGTATTTGAGTTATAATTAGTTAGCTCAATTAACTAAGTTAAGTCTAGTTAAATTAGTTGCAAAAAGTTTGAGGAACTAATTGTGAGTTCAGTCAGTTAATGCATGCATGCATGAAACTAGTGTACTCTAGATAACTGAATATTCTGTCATAAATAACTCATGCGTGTTAGTAAAAACAAAGACAAAGTTGAGATTAAAGGCAGGGACATTGTACTATTAGTTGCAATAATTTTCCTATAAGAAAATCTCTTACATGTAGAAGGAATTCATTCCTTGAGATTTCCACAGTTTTACAGTGTGTTGGAGCAGTGTGTGAGATCAATGTCACACAAGGTTACAGCTAGAGTGCTCAGGGGAAACTGCACAAGGAAATAGGAGGCTTGGAGGATAGAGGGAAAGGCATATGAGCTATCTATTCTGTCTGTGAGTAGCAGTGAGGGATTGTACTGAGCTGGATAGTCGTGAGAGCTAAAGCTGTGTGTAATCCCGATATATTTCCACTTGTATGATAATACAGATAGCAAGGTCTTTAGTTGAGGCTTTCCCCAGAGTATTCTTCTGTGTTTCATGTGTATTGTTTCCCCTTCTGGTTATATGTGTTTCGTTTGATATTTCTCAAATTGATTAAGCTTCCGCAAGTTTGATTGTAGAAGTAGATTAAGTATTTTGCTTTAGTTATATTGCATAATCAGATTGATCTACAGTGAGAATTTCTACATTGTATCAAAGCAAAGGTGATCGAAGCTGCCAACAATATACTGAAGAAGGGAAATTTGAAGTTTGAAGTTCTTGGTTGGAGGAGGAAAATTGAATTCTTTTCATACTTCTAAGTTCACCAATGTCGTTCAATGGATTGAGACTCAAGTATGCACTAAATGGCAACTTGAATTACATAACATGGAAGGATTGCATGGAAGCAATATCAGAAGACAATGGTTTGAAGGATTTCATTGATCAAGAAATCCCCAAGCCAGCTGTAGCTAATGCACAAGAATTGGCTGAATTGAAGAAGTGTGTGGCAAAGGCAAGGCAGATTCTTCTGGAGGGAGTTCGAGACCATATTTTCTCGAGTCTCCATGAGAAGGAGACTATGTTCTCAATGTGGAAGACATTGAAGGACCTCTACCAGAATAGAAGTGACTAGAGGAAACTGGCGCTCAAGGATAAGCTTCGTAAATCAAGATGGAAAAGGGTGATACTATTTCTACATATCTGAACAAGCTCACCACCTGTAGAGATGATCTTGGTAGTGTGGGGATAACTACAATGGATGACGACATGGTGAGTTTTTCTCTCCTCAGTATTCCAAAGAGCTGGCATAGCTACCAGGACTCTGCGAATGGAATAGAGAAACTATCGGATTAGGAACAACTATGGTTAGATCTGATGAAGGAGGAGATCAAGATGAGCACCAGAGATGGTTCTTCATCTAAATATGATGATGAAGAAAATTTAGCCTTAGCAAGTAAGGCAAGGAAATGGAAATGGAAGGGTTCCCATTCCAAATTGAATTCTTCTCATGGAGGGAAGAAGATTGACAAATCTAAAGTGAGATGCTTTAATTTTCATGAGATGGACCATTATGAAACTAATTTCCCATTGAAGAAATCCAAGAAGGGATCCTAAAAAGGATCAGAAGGTAAGGCACTAGCCTCTCAGTTCAAATTGGATTTTACCCTCATTGCATGTATGATTTCATAGATGGTGGGTTGTGTTTGGTATCTTGATAGTGGAGCCTCATTCCACATGACCGGTGATAAAAGTTTGTTCAGTACCTTGGAGGAGAAAGACCTCAAGATGCGCATAGAGATGGGTGAAGATGGGAAGTACAGTGTTTCAGGAGTGGGCACGGTTACCTTTCAGAGGGAGCATGGAGCTCCTCTCACCTTGAAAGATGTGAAGTATGTGCCTAGACTGATGAAGAACTTGGTATCAGTCGCGATGTTGGAAGACAAAGGCTACGATGTTGTCTTCAGTAAAGGAAAGGCATTCCTGAGACACATAGCCATGAGTCAGAGCAAGAGGAATGGGATTCGAGTGAAGAATATCTACAAACTAGAGGTAGATGATTGTGCTGCATTGAGTTCGAAAGAGGAATTGGTGCAAAGCCAAGAAATTTGTGAGTTATGGCATAGACATTTGGGCCACTTGCATCATGGGGCCTTGAAGATAATGCAACAAATCTCTACCAGACATCCCAAAGGTAAACTTGTGCAAGTGGACACATGAAAAGGTTGTACCTTGGGAAAGTACGCTAAGTCTTCCTTTCATGATCGAGACAGTCGAAATGAGGTGATCTTAGAGTGAGTTCATACTGATGTGTGTGGAACATTCTCGATGGCATCCATGATGAAGCAAACGTATTATGTGATTTTCATTGATGATTTTTCTCATAAATGCTGGATTTATTTCATGCAAAAGAAGGATCAAACCTTCTCAAAGTTTTGTGAGTTCAAAGCTTTGGTTGAGAAAGAATTAGGGAAGAAGATCAAGGCCTTGAGAAGCGACAATGGTGGAGAGTATTTCTCTCAAGAGTTTAAGGACTTCTGTGCAGCGGAAGGAATTAAACGGTAATTGATGGCACCTCATAACCCATAATAGAATGGGGTGGTTGAGAGGAAGAACATAACGATTGTGGGGGCAACTCGAGTGATGCTGCATGGCCAAGGCCTACCACTTCATTTGTGGGCTAAGGCATGCAACACAATGGTCTATTTGTAGAATAGAAGCCCGCATCACATACTTGGGATGAAGACATCAAAAGAGGATTTCTCTGGAAAGAGACCAGGTGTGGGTCACTTCAAGATCTTTGGCTCATCAGTATTTTTCCATGTGACCAAGGTTGCCCGGAAGAAACTTGAGCTGAAATTAGAGTTGGGAATACTTGTGGGGTACACTGATACACCTCACAACTATCGGGTGTACTTGACTAGTAGTCGGAGGACAGTGGTTCGCAGAGATCTTAAGTTTGATGAGCAAAAGGCCATGCGAGTTTCCCTTGAGAGGGAGCTCAAACTATAGGTTGTGGAGGAATTGTTGGTTCCTAAGGAGGAGGAGCCTCAGACTAATGCGGAGCAGCCGCATGCAGAGGTTCCAGGAGTGGATACATCCACTCAAGCAGAGTCTTCCATAGATGGGTGGAAGCGCACAAGAGAAGCTGACAGACTGTTGTTAGATGCAAGAGAGAATGTGGGAGAACCATCTTCTCAGTGCAGACAAAGGAGGTCACCTGATAGGTACACTGGATACATGGCCCTTGTTGGGGAATGTGTTGAGACTGAGCCATCTTCCTTTGTGGAAGTAGTGTAGCAGCCGATTTGGGTTGATGCTATGGTGGAGGAGTATGACTCCATAGTTCGGAATAGTGTTTGGGATGTGGTTCCAAGACCAGAGAACAAGTCAATTTTGAGTTCCTACTGGCTTTACAAGGTAAAGCAAGCTACTGATGGTAGTGTGGAAAAGCATAAGGCAAGATTTTTTGCCTGTGACTTTTCACAAGTCGAGGGGATCGACTATGATGAGACTTCTCCTGCCACAAGGTACTCATCTATTAGATCGATGTTGGCACTATCAGCATAGATGGGTTGGAAGATCCATCAGATGGATGTGAACACTGCATTCCTCAATGGAAATATTGAGGAAGAGGTGTGCATAGAGAGCCGGAAGGTTTTGAGACCTTCGATCATGAGTTGCATGTGTGTCGACTCAAGAGAGATTTGTATGGGCTGAAGCAAGCACCTCATTCTTGGTACATCGGGATCAACAACTACTTCACAGGGTTGGGCTTCACAAAGAGTGAAGCGCATGTGAACCTATATCACATCATTGTGAAAGGTAAGCCATTGATCATTGTTCTTTATTTTGATGATCTCATATTAACAGGTGATGATCAGTTAATCATGTCTTGCAAGGAGGACTTTGCAAGAGGGTTCGAGATAAAAGACATGGGTCTCATGCACTACTTCCTTGGCATGGAAGTTTGGCAAAAGGATGGGGAAGTGTTTGTGTGTCAAGGCAAGTATGCCAATGAGATTCTCAAGAGATTCCACATGGAGAAGTGTAAGCCCATGTAGACTCCTCTAGCAGGTAATTGGATGAAGGAGGATGCTACTTCAGAAGAAGTAGTAGAGGCTACTGTGTATCGGCAACTTGTGGGTTCACTGATGTATTTAGTGAACACACGACCAGATGTGTGCTATGTGTTGAACCAGCTGAGTCAAGCTATAGTTAAACCTACCAAGATGTTTTGGAAGACAACTAAGCATGTTTTGAGATACCTCAGAGGCACATCTCAATATGGATTATGGTATATATGGATAGAGGGAGTGAAGCTACAGGGCTTCACCAATTGGGAAGGGAGTCCATCAAATGGGAAACAGTTTCTTGGGTCAATTGCAGTTTCTTGGTACAACAAGAAATAGAGGTCGGTTGCACTCAATTCAACAGAGTTTGAATACATGGTTGCAAGTCAGGCAGCATGTGAGGCCACATGGATGCGGAAAATTCTAGTTGGTTTGTTTGATGAGAGGATGGATCCAACAGTGATCTATTGCGATAATTAGAGTTGTATCAAACTCTCTGAGAATCCAGTATTTCATGATAGGTCCATGCACATCGAAATTTGGTACCATCATCTCAAAGACTGTGTGGCGAGGAGGATCATGTTGTTGCAGTATATTTCGACCGAGGAGCAAGATGCAGAAATTTTGTCTAAGGCATTATCGCAGTGTAAATTTGAGTTCCATAGAGACAGGATCGGGGTGATAGATAATCACTTTCTAATTGAGAGGAGTGTTGAAATGTGGAAACAAGAACATTCCAATTTTAATTTGTCCTTGAATTAAAATTCGATTTTAGTCTCACCAGCTCCTTGAAAAATAATTAATTAATTCATATTGAGTTAATTAGTTGGAGAAATTCAAGCTAGAAGTCTTTGTGAAGTCGTGCAAAAATTATCCCTTTGATTGAGGATATTATCCCTTAGTTAAGGAGATAAGGATGAGTTGTATTTGAGTTGTAATTAGTTAGCTCAGTTAACTAAGTTAAGTCAAGTTAAAGTAGTTCAAAACAGTTTGAGGAACTAATTGTGAGTTCAGTCAGTTAATGCCTGCATGCATGATACTAATGTACTCTACATAACTGAATATTCTCTCATAAATAACTCATGCATGTCACTCCATACAAAGACCCAGTTGAGATTAAAGGTAGAGATAGTGTAATATCAGTTGCAACAATTTTCCTATAAGAAAATCTCTTGCATGTAGAAGGAATTCATTCCTTGAGATTTGCGCAGTTTTACAATGTGTTGGAGTAGTGTGTGAGATCAGTGTCACACAAGGTTACAGCTGGAGCACCCAGGGAAAGCTGCGCAAGGAAATAGGAGGCTTGGAGGATAGAGGGAAAGGCATATGAGCTGTCTATTATGTCTATGAGTAGTAGTGAGGGATTGTACTGAGAGCTGGATAGCTGTGAGAGCTAAAGTTGTTTGTAATCCTGATATATTTCCACTTGTATGATAACACAGATAGCAGGGTTTTTAGCTGAGGCTTTTCCTAGAGTATTCATCTATGTTTCATGTGTACTGTTTCCTCTTTTGGTTATAGGTGTTTCGTTTGATCTTGCTCAAATTGATTAAGCTTCTGCAAGTTTGATTGTAGAATTAGATTAAGTATTTTGCTTTAGTTATATTTCATAATCATATTGATCTACAATGAGAATTTCTACAGCTTTCAAAGAGTTGGAAAACCTTAGAGCTTCTCAACCTCATCTTCCAGTTGGGCATCGAAATATTTCCCTAGATCCTTCACTAGTTGATTCAGTGATTGATCAAAAATCATATTTGGTTAACCCCACTCTCTCTAAAAGTAAGTCTCGTGAGTCCATTCTCGACCAACCATTGGTTGAGAAAACGATGGACTTGGCTCCACCTTCAGTTAATTGTATCTTTTTGGTAGAGAGTTAATCTTGTACTGCTCAGGTTATTTTAGTTTCTTCAGTTTCAAATGAACTGGAGGGAAATCCTCCCATTCCCGAGGTGCATGAGAGTGGTTCTCTTATTCCCATAAATCTATAGGGTGACTTGCCCATTCCTACGACACCCCTTCTGAGTAGTTTGGTCACTTCTTTTGCTTGGAGTCAACTGGCAATATATCACCTTCCATCTTATGTGCCTTTCCAGATTACAGTACATGATTACCATATGACTGTACCTAGCATAGTAATAGACAAGGGAACATCTGTTAGCATTCTTTCATCAAATTCTTAGCAAGCTTTAGGTTCTCTTTAGCTTGTCCCTATCACCCAGAATCTACTAGCTTTTATCAGAGGAACCAGTCAACTGTTAAGGATCCTTCCTAAGTTACCTATTACTTTTGGAGGTAAGACTATCTATATAGACAAGAAGGTTTTCCAAGGCCTGTTGGATTTTAATCTACTCCTTGGTCATGACTATGTCTATGTCATTGGAGATCTTGTCTCCTCCCTCTTTCGAATGATGTGTTTCCCGCATGAAGGAAGCATTGTAGTCATTGATCATCTTACGTTCATTGGTATTGAATCAAATCCAAAACAACCATCACCCCAAATGGTTCTTATGTTCAAGTGGTATCACCCCCACCACAAGTTAATTACGTGGCTACTTGTTCCATGCCTACATCTATTGATGATCTAGTAGGTGATGTAGTACATCTTGTACTAGGGGCATTGGAGCCCGATTTTTCATTTGGATTCCTAGGGATGTATCCCTTCCAGAGTGGTGTTATCCCATATGATGAGAACCTCTTGGAAGCCATGGCCTCTTTTGGTCTATGATCAAGGTTATAGAGCAGAGTTCCTTATCTTGTGTCAATCTCGTTAAAAAAATGAAACAAATCCATGAGGATATTTTTTTTAACTATGTCAACCTCATTAAAATATGAAATAGGTCCCTATGACCATGGTTCCTTTACTTGTGTCAAGCTCGGGAAAAAAATGAAACAATATGTCATGTGCATGGTTCTTTTCCTGTGTCAAGATTGTTAAAAAAATGAAACAAATCCCCTTCCAATTCAAGTATTTAATTAGATCTCCTAAAAACCTAATCAAGTCTTTCTCTTGTCCTCGTAAGTAAAACTTCATTCCATTCACCTGTTAGTAACAAGTAGTATAATTAAGTGAATGAAATGAATCTTGGGGGACATGTACCTTGATTTGAGTCATTATGTTAGGGGCATGCAAACTTATCTCAGGCATAGTTTATCTTTGTTTCAAGATTGTCTAAAAAATAAACCAAACCCAAGCCTAGTTTGTTTCCATTTCAAGCTTGTGAAAAAATGAAACCATCTTTAGGTATACTCAAGCATAGTTTCCCATGTTTCAATATTGTGTAAAAATGTAACCATTTACCACTTTATATCCCATGATTGTCATTTTTATCAGCCTGTTTTGCTAGATGAGCCTTGGTTTTTTTTCATTCCATTGTCATCATCTCTTTGGCCAATCGTATGCTTTCACTTTCTTGTCTTACCCTTGCCTGAGGAAAATATGCGATGAGTGGTATTATTAGCCAACCTCTTAACAATGACATGTTTTGAGTAGTTCTATCATGAATGGAACCAATTTCTATCCTTTTATACCACTCATTCCTCTAGGAGGAGTCATCTTTCAACTCTTTTATGAATCTTGAAATATGGAATATTTCCTAGCACTTATATTTTCGACCTCGTGTTACACTGAAATTTGTCACCATGACTATCTACAGTTAATATGACTCCATCAATAGTAATATTATCCTCCTTGTCAAGCCTTATTCCTCTGCTCTCCATGTCAAACTTCAAAAAAGAGAGAAAGTCATTAAAAATCATGTTTATCTCTGGGTACGCAGGTTCTCTCTACCTTGCCTGCGTGTACGCATCCCAAGCTCATTGTACCTGCGTACTTGTACGCTCTGTAAGTCAAGAGATGGGTGCGTACTCCTGTAAAGGTCAAAAGGCGCGAGTTTCATCTTAAAAAAGTTACTTGTGGTCACTTCTAGAGCTTTCTAGAAGAGTGTTTGACGTGTATTGAGCGCCTCCAGATGGTTCATGCATCCCTTTGATAGAGGAACTTATCCCATCAAGAGAGGAGCTACCCCATCCAAAAGAGGGAGTATCCCATTAATGTTGGAACTAAATAACTTCCTCTAGAACACTATAAATACAGACATTGGGCCAAGGGAGGGGAGGTTGAAAGCTGAACATTCCAAAGGGTAGATGCTGCTGGAATTAGGAATTCCATTGTAAGCTTGTGAGGAGAGATTACCATCCTTCGTTGTTTCATTTGGAAGTGGGTGAGCTTGTCAAAGTAGAGGAAAACTCTTGCTGGACCCTGGGAGGAACTTGCACAACACCAAGGCTCAGGTTGTAATGGTCTCTTTTTTGTTTCCTTAATACAAATAAGTCCATTCTTCTCAATGATTTGTTGTTAATGAATTGTTTCATATACTCCTTGGTCTATATGTTGAATATGCTTTGTTTTATGGAATATTCAGGTGTTATGTAATCGTTTGATTGTTAGTGTATGGAGGTTTCAAAGTGAAGGAGGAGCTCATCTGGATCGACGAGGCTAGACTGCTACAACAAGCGTTGGACTTGAGGTAGGATCGAAAAACACTTGGTTTCTCATAGAATAATGTATGTTTAG